>JADLZN010006994.1:67500-325056 GCA_018155175.1 Sinocyclocheilus anophthalmus
TTGTTTTGTTTTGAACTGTGGTTCTCAGTTTTGTTTTGTTTTGTTTTGTTTTGTTTTGTTTTGTCAAGCCATCCATTGGCGATAGAAACACTTTCTGCCCCCAAATTGACAACTGCATTTTTTTTTTGAACGAAGTAAAGTTAAACTCCTGACTGAAAATGATTCTTTTGTCTATAGGCCTCCATCATTATGTTATTATATTGTTGTATTTGTAAACAGTCCTTCAAAAGTACATAACCTAATATTATAAAGTTACAAATTGGGTTAAAATGTCCAAAAATAAATAGATACCACTTTGAAATATGAACTCTCATATTGTTCAAAACCTATATCACATTTTAATCCATACAAAATAGGGATGAAAGGATAATGTGACTTATTCCTGTGATGGTAAAGCTGAATTTTCAGCATCATTACTCCAGTCTTCAATGTCACATGATCCTTTAGACATCATTCTCATAGCCTGATTTGCTGCTTAAGAAACACTTATAATTTTACATAAACCGTGATACATTTTTTTTTGCCAAATTTGGTTGATTGAATAAAAACTTCAAAAGTCTTTACTGTAATCGTTGAACAATTTAGTGCATCTGTACTGAATAAAATAATTAAAAAAAT
The DNA here is from genome assembly GCA_018155175.1 of Sinocyclocheilus anophthalmus. Taxonomy (NCBI): domain Eukaryota; kingdom Metazoa; phylum Chordata; class Actinopteri; order Cypriniformes; family Cyprinidae; genus Sinocyclocheilus; species Sinocyclocheilus anophthalmus. The sequence goes on from JADLZN010006994.1 coordinate 68,119, forward strand.
TTCAAAAAGAGAAAAAAATATATGCTGACCTCAAACTTTCAAATGGTAGTGAACCTATTCAAGTAAATAAGGGAAATGCAGACAAACCTCATTGGTTCTTGCATGTATTGTCAGTATGATTTGAATGTAAGAAAGTGAAAGAGATTTGAGATCAAGGGAAGTCTCCAGTGCAACCCTGATAATTACCTCCTTATAAGACTTCCCTAAGCCCCATACTTTGAGATCACTGATCAAAGACAACAACAGGCTGGATGTCAAAGTGAGGTGGCAAAAAGAAAATGCACTTGCTGATGTTGAATGCAGAGAAAATCCAATCAATTTCATTTGGTTTTTGATTCAGACAGCTGCATGTGCTCCCAACATGATTATCATGTAGGGCTGGTATGACATCAGGAATGCACTAGCAATCAATGTACAGTGGCACTTCTGCTGAAGTGTTCTTGAATGGATTATCAGCTGCAGATTTTAATCTACAGCTTTTGGCAGAGATCCCTGTCTGATTGGATGGGTCTTGCTCCCCGAATGACTCCACTGGAATGATATATGGATTGGAAATGGTAATCCCATATTATGTATGAGCAAGTGAAAGCTTCACTCTGGAATAATGCCGGTAATTTATTGTGCTTTCCTTTTGTTACACGAGTGCACTTTATTTCCACTTCACCAGTGGGAGGTTTTGTGAATGTGTGAAAGAGTGTGGGCTAAAATAACTGCCTGGCCATTTTTTTCTTCATTTATGGTTTTTTTTGTGCGTGTAATATTTTCAGCAAGGAGGTGGAGAGCCGAGAGTCCTTGGTGACATTGCCTACAGCACTCTCACAATTACCCATTTGTATGCGTCCATGTGTGAGTGTACATCACTTGCAACAAGCTGCACCCACGTGCCTTTTCCCCAGAACAGCAAGGGCACGGCTCACATTTGCGTATTGAGTTATAGGGCATTGGTGTGAGAGCATAATGGAATTTTTATTGACTTGATTTATTCCAGGTATGATCTGTCATGAAGAACAGGGTCATGGGACAAAGTCACTAACAAGCTACAGATATAGGTCTGATGAAGAGACCGACTCAAGAACAGATGCTCAACATGGGCATGGCTGCAAACAAATAACATTTAAAACAGTAAAAATAAATGTTTATTTTTTCTTCTTTTTTAACTTGTATTTTATCTTTGAAAAATAAGTAAACTTTAGCATATGTTTGAAAAGAGTATGGTAAAAAAAAAAAAATATATCTCGATATACATATAGCGTTTTCAGTCAAACAATGGCGAACTAAAAAAATTTTGCAGAAATAGCAAGTAAAGGAATGAATTAAATGTGAAGTTCTTAAATAGAAAAACTGAAATATTACTATATTGTGAAATATACTCCAATAATATTTTTTTTTATTTACACCTTTTTTATTTACATCTTCGAAAAATCCTTTTTACAGTGTACTTAAGATACTTGCATTCAATATACATATATTTATACTTTATACTGTATGTATATTAAAGGCACATATATAATATACATATAAACTATTTTTCATTTAATTTCAATTAACATGCAACTAAGCGTTCAAGAACATTACATTCAGTACGCACTTAAGTACATTCACTTAAAGTACAGTAGTTCAATATTAAGTCTATTGTGATTTTTTTTTTTTATCCCCTTACATGTAAGACGGACTTAAATATACCAATATGTAATTTTATGATTACAGCTATTGTCTTTGAAATTGTTAAATTGTACGGCTGAATATACTCACAAGGATTTATAGTAAACTAAAATATACTTTAATGTAATTTCTTTTGAAACTTGCATGTCATATATTTAAAATATATGTGCAATTATTTGTAATGGTGACGTTTACATTTATTGCATTTAAAATATGTAATATTTAATAACAGTACAGAACAGTCGTGAAAGTGTAAATTTAAAGTGACCTTTTTATTTAATTATCATTATATTATCTGCAAGTATGCTTTTTGAAACATATTCATTTAAGATTTGAAGTAAACTATAAGTGCACATTAAATATGATTCTTTTACACAAAGGTAAATTATTAGCAGCACCAAAAAGAAGATTAATGCTGCAGTTTTACATTCATATCTTTATAGAATGTCAATTTATAACTGAAATTTCCAAATGAGAAAGAGACGTTTCCAAACTGCTTTGCCTACATAAGGATGCTGGAGCCTATCCCATCGTCTCAGGCCAAAGGCAGGTAAATACCCTGAATGCATGGCCAGTCCATCACAGAGTAACAATGATTCACACTGCATATAAATCAAATGCCCAGAAAGTTTTGAGACAAACACTGGAGAATGTGAAGATGTTGAGTCTGCAGTCATCAATGATCCACACAGATCACATATCTCCAGTGCATTGTTCAACACTCTGATCATCCTGCACCTGCTCTGGAAACTCGACTTTTATGAAACACGTAGTCCTGTCTTTGAATTTAATTGAAATGCAGTGACATCTGGTTGCAATATGAGGAGAGGGACATGCTATTCGATACATCCAACCATGCTTAATTTATGACATACAATGGTGCTCAAACACTGCGTTCGAAAGTCATGGGTCCCGTTTGTGGGTCATCCATCAATAAAGAATTTGGAAATGTCAAAAGATGCCTAAGCCAAAAACATGACACTCTATGCATGCTTCCTGTCAAACACACTTTTTTATTGTCTTCGAATGCAGCTGATTTCTCTGCTTCATGTTGACTGTCAGGCTGATAAATAAAACGAATCAGCCTCAGATGTCCAATATGTTGCCCAAGGCCGGAGAATGATCAGGCTCTCAGTCGCTAGAAAGGTATTGGAAAGAATCGAATTGTGTGGCAAACCATCTGACAGTAAACAAGTTACTCTGAAGCATGATAAATTTGCTAAGGTGGGTTAGTAAACAGCAGTGATGGGATTTTAAACTGCAAAAGAGTGCTTGCCCAGACCCCCTGCTATTAGACTGTCTCACTTTATGTGTGAGGGCATTATTTGGATAGACTGGTGATGTATGGGGCCTCCGTGTCATTTTCATGTTGTGGCATATGATAAAGTGGGCCAGACTGTGGTCCAGAGCATCTCATTACATTCTCAGCTGTTGACTGAAGGTCTAAAGTACACAATTCATAATTCTTGAGTGGCACACACCGCCACTTCATCCTCAATGACCCAGTTACATTCAAACTCTCAGATTATGGCTTCCTTTCATCGAGGATAGAAGTGGAAATGTCCACACATTTGTATCATTCTGAAAAGGAAATTTGCTTAGAAGTCTCACAATACACTATATAGGCATAGCTCTGTCATGAAACTCTTCTGTAACACATTTTCGGTAACACTTTACTTGAAGCCTTTATGTACAATGTATTATAAAGGGTTATGAAAGGGTATAACGCATTATAATTATTCATAATGTTCGTTTTTATACATTATATCTTGTCGTAAATAATTGTAACCGAATTTAAAATGCATAGTGTAACAAGTGCTATAATGAATTATCTGTGGTTCCCTTTCAGTCGGTCACTCTCGACGTCACGTCGGAGGACCGACGAAATTGGGATCTCGCTTAGAGGGACCAATCTACTTCGAGTGTAAACTAAACGAGCCAATGCACATTGGCATGCGATTATTGCATCCAGCTGCTGCTGATCACAGCGTGAGTATAAGTAGGCAGCAGGTGCAGCGCATATTCAGCTTTTCGCTTCGGAGCCGAGCGATCACATCGTTCTGCTCCTGACTACTCTACGGAGAGAAGACTGAACGAGTTCAGCACGCTCTTGAGAGCTATAGTTGTTGGCGGAACGGTGCTTCAGCGGTGGTAGTTTCCTGTGTCGAGTGGGTTGCACACATCAGGCTGCACTACCCCCTGTTTGTGTAGCAGATGATCATCTCCCCTGTGCGCCTCAGCACGCTAAAAGAGCTTTTTCCCCTAAAAGAGCAATTTCAGGTTTTTTAAAGACGACGTTGCGTGGCAAAATTGACGTTACGTCTTTGTAAAGACGATGTGGGTCTTGCTATAGACAACGTATCACCTGGGCGTTCTGGATGCGGTCGTTACCTGGCACTGGGTGATGGTCACGATCGCTGCCTCTCGTGCCTGGGCATGAAGCACGCTGAGGTGGCTTTCGTGGATGGCTCATGCACCCATGGCGGGGGTATGACCATCTCGGAGTTGCGGACCAGACTCCGTTACCTGCAAGGGGGCGGGAGTGCCCGTGCCACTGCCTAGATCTGGGGTTCCCTCTGGTGGCAGCCGGGGGCGTCCTTCTAGCGGTGGGCGGACTGGTCTTACGGTCACGGTGAGGAATCCCCCTCCGGGGATGCCCAAGCCCGCCAGCACTTCGAAACCAGCGGAGCTCTCAAAAAAGAGCAGGATGGACCCTGCCGGGGGGGTACCACCTGTTTCTTCCGAGGCTTCCTCCGACGATCGGATGTCGATTGCAGCAGCGGAGGGTGAGCCAGAGCTTTCTGGAAAGGAAGATTAGGTTGCGCTGCTGTCCTCCGGGACTGTAGCAATTCCTGAATCGGATCCAGAAATAATGGCTATGCTTCCCGGGCCACCGTAGGGGTAGGGCTCGAGTGAAGAATTTCACCGTGTCCCGAGCCCTCAAGGATGGACGATTGGTTCTTCGGGGTTGCCCACGCTGGTTCTCAGCGTCCCACCCCGGTGCCATTCTTCCCGGAGGTGCACGAGGAGCTCAACAGGTCGTGGACGGAACCTTTTTACTGCCGGAAACTGATTTGCTGGATCCTCCTCCTCACCACCCTCGATGGTGGGGCAGCTAGTGGGTTACAAGGGTCCCCCCGGTGGAGTGGTTGGTTGCGATGCAGTTGTGTCCTAATGTCGCCTCCAACCGGCAGGGAGAACCGTGCCTCCTCTCCCGGGTCTGTAGGTACTCGGCTGGCCAGCGATGCCTATACGACCGGTGGAGAAGCTGCCTCCGCCTTACACGCTACAGCGTGATTGCAAGTGCACCAGGCCAAGGCACTGAGGGACTTGCACGAGGGTGGTCACGACCTGGAAGTTCAGAGAGAACACCGCACCGCGGCGGACCTCGCGCCACGAGCGACGAAGCTTACGGCGCGGTCTCTGGGTCGTGCCATATCCACTATGGTGGTCCAGGAGCGCCAAATCTGGCTGTGACTGGCTAACATGCGCGAGACGGACAAGACACGATTCTTGAACACCCCGTGTCCCAGGCCAGCCTGTCGGCGACACAGTGGAGAACTTGCCCAGCAGGTTCTCCGCTCTGACCAGAGCAGACTGAGGCATAATGTCAATCCTGCGGCGTGTGCAGCGCTGCCGGCGCGAGGGCGGCCCCCCCCCCACCCCTGCCACCGCCAACAAGAGCAGCAGAGCTCCTTGCGGCCTACCGCAAAGCTGTGCAGTGAGCCGGCGACAGGGCAGCCGCCACGCCGTCAAGGCCACGCCAAACCTGTGGCAAGCGAGGAGCAAGAGGCACGGAGACGGCTGCGACCCAGAGGTGGAGGGAGTGCTCTTCAGGAGGTGGTAAGCAACACCACTCCATCACCGGAGGAGGGGCGGCCAGGGCGGAGATCTTTTCACACCAGGACCTCGGCGGGTGGTACCCAAATCTTGACAAAGAGCAATTCCTCTATTTTTTTTGGGTCCCCAGAGGGGACGGGGGTTTGTGGACGATCTAGTGCGTATCACACTCAACCTCCTCTCTCGCCAGTGAGCAGCAGTGGGCGGAACGGGAGGACGAACCAACGGACTACCCACGCACCCTCTGCTCAAACGCAGGTCAGTGCTGCACACACTCAGACCCCGCCTCGGACAGGCAAAGAGACGCCCGGGCCGGGTCCCTGCGTTTTCACGCTGCCCCGCTGCGGGTACGCCTGTAGGTCCGTTGATGCCACTTGCGCGGCGTCTGGGAGCCTGGCTTGAGCTACCAGCCCGTCTCGATGGCTCCTTCGAACCGTCAGACTCGGCTATGCAATTCAGTGCCCGGTGCCCTCCCAAGTTCAGGGGCGTCCACTTACGTCAGTGAAAGCAGCAGATGCCCATGTCTTGCGTGCAGAGATCGCAGTCCTACAGGCGAAGGACGCGATAGAGCCGGTGCCTCCAGCCGATATGAGGTCGGGGTTTTACAGCCCTTACTTCATTGTACCCAAAAAAGGCGGTGGGTTGAGACCTATCTTGGACCTGCGCGTCGTGAACTGGGCCCTTCACCGGCTCCCGTTCAAGGTGCTCACGCAGAAATGCATTTTCAGGGGTATCCGTCCCCAAGACTGGTTCGCAGCGAATTTTTTTTGTTTTTTTCCGACCTGAAGGACGCTACTTTCCATGTTTAGATTCCTTCCCAACAAGGCCATTACTGCGGTTTTTGAGGTCGAGGGGGGGGCATACCAGTACAAGGTCCTGCCCTTCGGGCTTTCCCTGTCTCCCCGTGTCTTCACGAAATTTACGGAGGCAGCCCTTGTTCCCACGACAGAGCAGGGCATTCGCATCCTCAACTACCTTGACGATTGGCTCATACTCGCCCAGTTCAGGATCAGTTGGCGAGCACAGGGACTTGGTGCTTCACACCTCAGCCTGTTGGGCCTTCGGGTCGACTGGGAAAAGAGCAAACTCTCCCGACGCAGAGAATCTCTTTTCTCAGTATGGAGTTGGACTCGGTCGAACAGACAGCACGCCTGACGCAGGAACGTGCTCAGTCGGTGTTAAACTGCCTAAATACATTCAAGAGCAGGATGGCGGTACCACTGAAACAGTTTCAGAGGCTAATGGGGCATATGGCGGCCACGGCGGCAGTCACGCCGCTGGGGCTGCTCCATATGAGACCGCTGCAGCACTGGCTCCATGGCCGAGTCCCGAGGTGGGCGTGGCAACGCGGCACCTTCCGAGTCCAAGTTACACCGGCCTGCCGCCAAAACCTTCACCCCGTGATCAGACCTTACGTTCCTCCAGGCAAGAGTGCCCTTAGAACAGGTCTCCAGGCATGCTGTGGTTTACACAGATGCCTCAACCACCGGCTGGGGGGCCACGTACAACGGGCTTGCAGTGTCAGGGGTTTGGACGGGGCCCCGACTGCACTGGCACATCAACTGCCTCGAGTTGCTGGCAGTGCACTTTGCCCGGGGCCGTCTCAAAGGGCGCTTACGAGGCAAGCATGTACTGGTCCGCACGGACAATACAGCGGCCGTTGCGTACATCAACCGACAAGGTGGTCTGCGCTCTCGTCGCTTATCGCAACTCGCCCGCCACCTCCTCCTCTGGCAGTTCAGAAGCATCTGAGGTCGCTTAGTGCTGTTCACATTACTGGGTGCTCAACCGGGCCGCCGACGAGCTGTCCCGAGCTGCGCTTCCGGGAGAATGGCGACTCCATCCCCAGACGGTCAAGCTGGGTTGGGGACATTTCGGAGCCGCTCAGGTAGACATATTTGCCTCTCCAGAAACCTCTCACTGACAGTTGTTCTTCGCCCTGACCGACGGAACCTCGGCACGGACGCACTGGCACACAGCTGGCCGGGGGGCCTGTGCAAGTATGCGTTTCCACCAGTGAGCCTTCTGGCACAGTTCCTGTACAAAGTCAGGGAGGACGAGGAGCAGGACCTCTTGGTAGCGCCATATTGGCCCAATCGAACTTGGTTCCCCGAACTGATGCTCCTCACGACAGCCCCTCCCTGGCCGATTCCTCTGAGACAGGATTTACTGACTCAGAGACGGGGCAACCTTTGGCACCCATGTCCAGACCTCTGAAAACTTCATGTATGGTCCCTGGACGGGACGCGGAGGTTATAGGTGGCCTACCCCAAGGGGTAGTTGACACAATCACTTCAGCGAGAGCATCATACGAGAAGCACGCCTACACTTTGAAGTGGAACCTTGTTCGTTGAGTGGTGTTCTTCTCGCCGAGAAGACCCCCGGAGATGCCCGATCGGAGTTGTGCTGTCCTTCTTGCAGCAGGGGCTGGAGCGAAGGCTGTCTCCCTCCACACTTAAAGTTCATGTCGCGATCGCTGCTAAACACGACCCCGTAGAAGGGAGGTCGTTGGGGAAGCATGACTTGGTCGTCAGATGCCGTAGGGGGGCGAGAAGGTTAAATCCTCTACGGCCCCCCTCTATACCCTCTTGGTACCTGAGTCTGGTGCTCACGGCACTATAGCAGGGCCCATTTGAGCCTTTGCAGGAGGTTGAGCTGAAGTTCCTTTCGATGAAGACTTTGCTCCTGCTGGCTTTGGCCTCTATCAAGAGGGTAGGGGACATGCACGCATTTTCGGTCAACGATTTGAGCCTAGAGTTCGGGCCGGCTGATTCCCAGGTAACCCTGAGGCCCCGGCCCGGCTACGTGCCCAAGGTTCCCGCTACTCCCTTCAGGGATCAGGTGGTGAACCTCCAAGCGCTGACCTCGGAGGAGGCCGACCCAGCCCTAGCTTTGCTCTGTCCCATCCAAGTCTTAAGGTGCTACGTAGACCGGACACAAACCTTCATTACCTCAGACCAGCTCTTTGTCTGTTAAGGAGTCCGGCAGAAGGGGAAGGCCGTCTCTAAGCAGAGGATGGCCCACCGGATAGTGGATGCCATCACCATGGCTTATCAGGCACAGGGTGTGCCCTGCCCGTTCAGGTTGTGAGCTCATTCTACTAGAAGTGTTGCATCCTCCTGTGCGTTGGCTCGTGGTGCCTCGCTGACAGATATTGTAGGGCTGCGGGCTGACCCCTAACACATTCGCTAGATTCTAAAGCCTTCGTGTGGAGCCGGTATCCTCACCTCAAACGGGTAGAAGCACTGAGAGGCCCGGCTTCGGGTCGGCCTGCAAAAACCACTCCAGAGAGTCCATAAGGTAGACCCTGTTGAGCTCCTCCGTCCCCCCGGCAGCCAGACGTGGCGGAGCGTCCAGCACCAGGCCCTCACTCGATGAATCCTTGAGAACCGGAAGAAGGCTGGGTTCCATATGTAAGACAAGTGGATCTCATATGTGTAAAGTCCACGGTATAGCCTTGAGCCCGTGTTTCCCCGGCAGACTTCTGCCATTCCAAGAGGGTTCAATCACCTCCATTCTTCCATATGCACCTAAGGGATGTTAATATGTGTATTGCTTCCGAAACCTCCATCGGGAAGGTTCGAGCTTCCGTAACGCCCCTGTTCAAAGTAGAACGGGTACGTTTTCCTAGTGTTATCCAGTCTTACTCATTGGGTAGTGCCATTGCAGCAGTAGCTGGTCCTCTTGTGAAGAAGCCCTGGCCTACGCCAAAAAATAGGGGCGCACTTGGCTTCCACAGGACACTGGAAGGGAAAAGTAGCTGTGGCCTTTTGGTAGGATCCCAATTCGTCGGTCCTCCGACGTGACGTCGAGAGTGACCGACTGAAAGGGAACGTCTCGGTTACGTATGTAACCCTCGTTCCCTGAAGGAGGGAACGGAGACGTCACGTCCCGTCGCCACAGCTCCTGTACCACCGCTGAGCGGCCGGGTCACCGGCTCGCTCCTCACCCCCCCCGCAAAACCTGAATATGCGCTGCACCTGCTGCTTACTTATACTCACGCTGTGATCAACGGCAACTGGATGCAATAATTGCATGCCAATGAGCATTAACTCGTTTAGTTACACTCAAAGTAGATTAGTCTCTCCAAGCGAGATCCCAATTTCGTCGGTCATCCGACGTGACGTCTCCGTTCCCTCCTTCAGGGAACGAGGGTTACATACGTAACCGAGACGTTACAATTATTCATGAGATTGCACAATGCATTTTAAGATGCATTACAAGGCATAATTAATGCTTTAAAACTGCTTTTATAATGCATTATACATTCAGGCTTTAAGTAAAATGTAACCAAATTTTCCTTAGTCCTCCACCTCCCCAGCACCACCTGTCTATAGGTTCTTTCTATTTCACCTTACAGCAGTAGCATGTCTCTAATCCCTGTAATTCTGACTATGTTTCAACAGAAAGCTTCACTCATGCCAGCAACAGCAACAAAGCAGTAATTTACCAAGATTAACCCTATTTTCGAGGGGTGCAACTGCACACACGAAACATTTCGGTTCGATATATGATACTGATCTCTCATACTTTAATTGATACTCTCATGATACTTTAAACAAAAACGAAATATAGTTAAAATTGGTTTTTAATTCTTACTTCTAAGACAGTATGATAAACAAAGTGTACTGTTCAATAAAATGTTCAATTTGGTCTAATGCCTACACTCCATTCTTATCAATAAAATCTTTTTCAAGAGTCGTTATGAACTCTTCCGTGACTGTTATTGCCAAACCTGTCCTGTTATGTTACTCATGGTTACATTTTGGCACAGCGCAACACAAAAAGTTTGAGAATATGGGTTTATCAGAACTGTAATTTCTGGTAAAAAGGGGCACCTAAAATAATACAGTCTTTCTTTTAAAACGTATTATTTAAAAAGAGAGGCATTATGAGCTTTTTACCCATTTAGTTTTACTAGAGTTTTCCACCCTCAGCATAGATGTGGTTTTCTGCTCACACCATGAGCTCTAAATTCCCAGCTACAGTAAAGAGGCTATGGAATGGTAATTGAATTCGTTTTATATTTAGATTAAGCTAAATGACAGAGTTTGGCTGTAAATTTTAACGGTTGTAGGTCATATTTGACCTCCCTTGTACATCACTGTCGGATTGTTGGAAAAATACTTATAATCAAACAGCCATCAGAGAAATATGCAAACATGTTTTTAAGCTTTCAGCATTCACATGATCTATATCGATGATTCATGTGACACGCTCTCCATATGAAATTCAAATGTGTTATTGGTAATCAATGTGTTGCCGTTGAGAACATGAATTTAGTTCAGCATCTGCTACCACCACGTTTGCACCGTTTGGCTTAGTTACTCATACCAAGGAAGTGAGCATGCTGAGTTATACTGAGTTGCACCGCTGGAAGAAAAAGACTGGCGCAAAACAGCTCCACATGAGATCTCCATAGTTCCTCTCCTGTTAATAGAGGAGTCGCTGTGAGACATGCATCATTCATATGACATAATGAGGTCATAACCACATCCAGAGTATCCACAGGAACGCAAACATTTAGCCGTAAAGCCTGGATATTTCTAAATCGCTGGTTTTCTTTCAGCTCTCCCTTTTCGTATGATGACAGTCATGGCTTTGAGAAATGGTTTGCTTATGTGTTGGCTGCATTTTCCTCACTGTTTCAGTGATTCCGATGGTCACCCAGCGCGATCCCAATCACGGTCTACATGAAAGCACTCCAGTCAGCCCAGTAGGCCCACAATAGACGAGAATGACTCAATCGTGATTCAGAGCCACAGTTTAAATGCGCGTGAGTCTCAATTCAAATTCAGCCCAGACAAGTCTGCTTGATGTTGCTCACAATACATCATGTAATGCAGACCGCAATGATAAAATGTGCCATTAGGGACTTAAGGAATGCCATTATGTGCCATCTCAGGAAAAAAGTAATAAAAAGATGAAAAATTGTTGAAATTGAGTGCACTTCAAGCACTTTTATTAGCCATGGGTTGATTTTTATTAACACTAACAGAATTGATCTCTTTTCTATGTGAAGGTTACATTTAAGACTCGTGAAATCTTTTTACAATGCTTTTATCGTTTATTGTACTTTGTAAATAGTTTTTAATGCATAAATGTTATGTTTTGTCCCAGACATTCAGTCTTCGACAATGAAAATCCATTATTTAAAAAAAAGATTACATTTTTAAAACCGTGAGTGGAAGCATTGCAAGTATACTTTAGGTAGACTTTAAATATTTTGCATTTAAAGACCAATTCTATTCAAAGATCATACAGTCCTCATTAATATTGACATTAGAACACATTTTAGGCTTAATATTAAGAAATATGCATTGTGCACAAGTAGTAGTCTAAATAACGTTTAATTATCATTTTTATATCAGTAAGTCTCAAGTGATATGTCAGTAAACATGTTAATAGATTTGAACTATTCCTACATGTTAATAGATTTGAACTATTCTTAGTATAAAATAAATATATTTTATTGGGAAAAGTGTGAAAAAAAACCACAAAAGCCTACTTGATTATCATATTTATTTCGCAAAATTATCTACATTAATTTTTACAAAACAAGACAAGCGAAGTGTGATGAAAACAAAGAAAAATCGCCCGTGAACAGAATATATTTATTGTTCGTAATTTATAACCAGCTGTAATTTAGTTAAATTATGAAAAGGCGATAATATTCATCAAATCAGTCTCAGCAAGACAAAAGGAGTCTGCCGTAATTCCAAAATTTGTTTCAGATTTCCATCACAGAATGCTATTAAACACAATAGATCATCTGAGATATCCTGCTGCTGGAAACGCCTTTGTAATGGAAATAAATAAACTAGTGAGGGTGTGAAGAGTGTATTTCTTTTCTAAAAGTCCACAGGGTCAAAGGTGGCCCTGGTTGAAGAACCAGCCATAATTTTGTCGGCTGTAGCATATCAGTGCAGATTCACAGTTTAAGCTGACAACGGCATCACTAATGCTGATGAAATGCATGAAACGGTAATGAAATGTGCAGTCATTTCCTCACACAATGAGGGTTTGGAAAGTCTAAGCTATCTGGGAGATGATTGCTTATCACCCCCTGCCAAAAATGTAGATGATATTATAATTTGAAGCCAGATGAAATGGAATTCAGGTGAGCGTTGTCAGAGGTTTTAATGTAATGCAGTAACTGGATTGAAAAAAGGCACAGAATTGCAGGAAATGTGTTGTACAGCCTTTGTGATGAAAGATTTCAAACTAAAAACCTTTCTCCCGGTGCCTTTCAGAATAATGCAGTCTTCAGGAAATCAAATAAACCAAGAGCATAATATCAAAGCTTTGTTTTAGAGGAATTTCAGACATTTTACAGTGATCAAGGATTTTCTCATCATTATTTGATTTTGACTCTGTGTGTGGGTGAGTTTGCCCAGTTCAGGAGAGCCACCATCCCAGAGACAGTCTGAGAGAGACGAGGGAGGTTTTAAAGGCCTCGCTGGATGTTCAAGATTCTATGGACGCTTTTATTCACTTGTAACTCCTCATTCTCCTGCCACAGTAAATAAACACAATGATATTTCACAGTTTAAAAATGTGCCAGATTAAGAGCCGGAGTCTATATAAGATTAAAGCAGTTAGTCATCAGCAGTTAAACGCACACACACACTTGCTCACATGGATGGAGGCATAATGTAATATTGTTAGACCTCTAATTTAAACCTTAGCTTTCAATTCTGATGAGCCATGTTCAAAGATATTACAAAATGTAAAAAAACTACTTTACAAAGCTTGACATGCGCCACTTTTTTCACTTTGTTTCGTTTTTGTGAATAATTCAACCTTTTTTTAACTAAAGAAAGCTGAAGTATTAGAGAAAATGCTAAAGTGCAAACTGGTTGTAATGTTTTTGGGGTTAATTGCAATTAAATGAAAATGTATTCTAGTTCATATTTATATTAAATGCAGTTAGCTGAACTTCAGAGTGCCTTTTTAGCCCACTTATATAGGACTTCAGCTCATTTGTGTATATCATTTAAAAATGACTTCTATTGTGTTTAATATATAGTTCAAGTGTACTGCTGAATGTACTGACAAGCATTAACGGTGAAATAAAATATGCCTTAATGTTATTTCTATGGAAGCTTGTATGTAATTAAGTGTAATATCTAATAACAACCCATTTCACATGGTATATGTGACCCTGGACCACAAAACCAGTCTTAAGTGTCAATTTTTCAAAATTGAGATTTATACATCACATGAAAGCTGAATAAATAAGCTTTCCATTGATGTATGGTTTGTTAGGATAGGACAATATTTGGCTGAGATACAACTATTTGAAAATCTGAAATCTGAGGGTGCAAAAAAAATCTAAATATTGAGAAAATTGCCTTTAAAATTGTCCAAATGAAGTTCTTAGCCATGCATATTACTAATCAAAAATTACGTTTTGATATATTTACGGTAGGAAATTTACAAAATATCTTCATGGAACATGATCTTTACTTAATATCCTAATGATTTTTGGCATAAAAGAAAAATCTATAATTGTGACCCATTCAATGTGTTTTCGGCTATTGCTACAAATATACCCCAGCGACTTAAGACTGGGTTTGTGCTCAGGGTCACTTTTTTTTTATTGCAGGACATATTAAGCAGTTCTGCTGAAATTGCTTTTTTTCTAACCATGAACATGAATTGCAATCACTAAACATGTTTAACGGCACTTTTAATGTTATGTGGGAAGCTATCCTTCATCGAAATCAAACAGTAGCGCATTAAGACATATGGTTCCTCTTGATTTTTATTCCTATGTTTACTTCAAACCCCAGAATAAAATCAACCCTAAAATAAAATGAAAATGCAGCACGAGAACATTTTTCAAAGCCTTGGTCTCATTTCAGACAGCTAATAGGCATGGGAACCGGTTTAAACACGAACGCAGACTGAATGTGACCAAACTCCATGAAGAGCGCAGTCATCTCTATTGTGACCTAAATTAACAGTAAAACATTCCCTTGTGCATTTAGCCATTAAGACTCGAGGAAAGACAGAAGTTTGTGCGTGTAAGTGTCACGAAAATAAGCAGGCCACGCGCTGCCAGACCAAACAGCACAGTCTCCAAATTAGCTTTACGTGACTGAGGCTCATATCAGGGAGAATAATTTATAGGGCCATAAATAAGTAATTGTGTGGAGTTAGAATGATTCAGAGTTTGATATACAACACTGTAAAATATTTGGACACAAGCCGGTGGCAGATCAATGTTTGGCTGGATGCTGTTGGCAAACAGATGTCAGTGAGGGTGGTCAGCGTGAAGGTTTGTCAGGGCCTGGTTCCTGGCAGGATTGAAGCGTACAGGATACTGGCTGCCGGAGGATCTGACCAGACCTAAACATGGCCTTCACATTAGACACCAAATGAATCTCTGGCTTTTATACTCTGTCCCACGTACATTAAAAGACCCGCTTTCCTTCCTATACTGCTGTCTGTTTTCTAATTTCTGTGTTCAGGTGTGTTATATCTAAATGTGTAATGATATGTTTTACAGTTTATAGTAGCAATATACTTTTAGCAAAACAATATATAAGCACAGTTTTATGAATAAAACTAGGCTGAGCTCATCAGTGTAAATATATTTAGCAGTTATGAGCCTCAGGATAGTCATAATGGGATCTAGTGTAAGGTGAGGTTTATGGTGAATTGTAGAACGGCGCTTTGTGAAAACCAAGCAGTCGTAAATCCTAATGTGTAATTAAATGACAAAAAATTATTTATCACTCCTATTGTTCACTCCTTTTATTATATTTTTATCTACACAATAAAAAAAAGAGTTTTCAAATAAACATTATATGAGTATGTTTTACAACAAAAATGTTATATCAGTCTTTTTAAGTTCACATTTAATTCAGTGCGTTACTTGTCATTTCTTTGTAATTAATTGTGAAATTTACAAGCAATTTTTGAGTGAAAATTGTATCTACACTAGTTGTTTCTTTTTCTTTTCTTTTCTTACTAATTTTATATCTAAACTATCAAACCATTATTCTACAATACTTATAATATTTTATATTTGCATATTTGTTCTGTTGTTAAATAACTATTTAAACTATTAAACTAAATATAACAATTATTCTAAGGTGTACATTCATTTAACTTTTTGTTTTGTCATTTTTGTTACTCTCAGTGGTGATTCACACTAGATTTACATTATTGTGATATGGTTATTATTTTCCCATACTATACAGTAAAACTATAATTGATTACAAAAGGTTTTAAGGCAGTGCAACAAAAATATACATGCTGAGAAATACTTAACCTTATTTAATAATTTATGGATCAATACAGTAATGAGAGTGGGGTTTTTGAGCATTTGGGGATTTGGAGGAGGGGTTTTAATTATCAAGAAATTATGTCACGATGCAAAAAAAAAAAAAATCCTAAAAATAGATTTAATTAAGTTTAAGCTATTATCTTTTAGTATTTTTCTTGTAATGTTGGGTTCTGAAAGATACCCCAGACAGGTTTAATCATGTGAAATCGTGTGCTTTAGTTGGTATATGACGCACAACTCATATAAATATAAATTAATAATGAAATATTAAAAAAATGATATGAAACAAACAACAAAAAGTTCATAAAACTGAAATGGTATTTTAATTACTGAGGACCTCCAGATATTACTGTAAAATCTTCTATACACACATACATTTTTAACATTATAACAAAATTTGAAAAACATTCTTTTTGCATTTTTTTTAATTGAAATTTGTGACCATGAATTTACCTCAAAATGACAGGGAATTATAAATGAAGAGTAAGTGGCATAATTTGAGTCTCGATAAAGTTAAATTAATGGAAGATGTGTGTGGGTGTGTGTGTGTGTTTATGTGTCTGTGTGTGTGTGGGTGTGGGTGTGTGTGTGGTGGTGTTTGGTGTGTTCTGCAGTCTTTAACCTGTTAACTGTAAATATCTGCACATGAAAGCCAGGTCTGTATACAAATTTTAAAAACATTTGCAGAAGAATGTGTCTGATATAGAAAAACAGCTGGCGGTAAGTTAAAGTGTCTGGCAATATTTATGAGTGTTGCTCAAATAAGAAATTCAAGAAGTACAACTGTGGCAGCTGTGACATCAAAATGTCACAGCCACGGTCCTCTTTGGCCTGCACCTTGGAATTCAGGTACGCTTTCACTTGGGAACAGGATCCATCTCTCTCCCAAACCTGGACTGACAGAACAGCAGCCGAGTGCCTCAGACTGCCACAAGACGGGCAGCTTGGGAAAAGAGATGTGGCGCTTTAGCAGATCCTGACTTCTCGGGGCAGGTGCTGAGATGTCCTGCAGTGTGAGCGAAGGAACAGGTCTAAGAACAGTGCGGGGTTCGAGTGAGAGTGATTTCCATGTGCATTAGACCTGTTATAGCGCCGATAAC
Organism: Sinocyclocheilus anophthalmus; assembly: GCA_018155175.1. Taxonomy (NCBI): domain Eukaryota; kingdom Metazoa; phylum Chordata; class Actinopteri; order Cypriniformes; family Cyprinidae; genus Sinocyclocheilus; species Sinocyclocheilus anophthalmus. The sequence continues at coordinate 85,018 of JADLZN010006994.1, forward strand.
AAGGCTTTCTTCCTGCACCCTCAACATGGATTATTTTTTCATCTGTTTCCAGGAAATCAGATTAAAGTCTGGTCCTTCAGATGCTCTTAGAAATCAGGCTGTGAAATCAGGGTGCCTTTTTAAAATACATTTCTGTAAGATTTTCAACATTCTGTCAGACAAAGAATGTCTGTAAGGGCTGAAGAATTGCATTTTGGGATATGGGATATTATGAACTGATGGCTAAAAAAACAATGGTTGCAGTTCTCCCTGTGATCAAGGTTATGGCCTCCTATGATGATTATCATTCAAGACTCAAGAGTCAACAGTAACTTTCCTTGGGGAAAAAATGTGACGGTGGATATGTCATGCTTGATTAATCTTGTCAAGCACAAAAAAAAAAACAACGGTAACACTTTATTTTAAGGTGTCCTTGTTACACATGTTAAATGTACTTACTATTATAATAAAAATGAAGTAACCATGAACCAAACCCTAATCCTAATCCTACATATAGTTAGTACCAGGGCTGGATTGGTAATCGGGCATACCGGGCATTTTCCCAGTGGGCCGATGCACTTAAGGGGCCGATGGAATATTTTTTTGCTGAAAACCATCACGCAGGGACAGCGAGCAGCCAGTGGCCCATTGGTTTGTCTCCTGTATTAACAGCGTAAGCATCCAATCACAATGCTTTATAGACGGAGCGATTAAGTATTTGCTCCGCCTATATAAAGATCGCTTCACCTCAACTTCTTCCTCGTCGGCTTTTCCCACGTTTCACAGCAGCATTATCAAGAACAGGCTTGCTCTGCAGTGAGTGATGCAGGCCAAAGAGCCAGGCAGGAGGAGAAGAGAGTAGCTGAATTGTTAAAGTGCTTGATAGGGACTCGCAACGGAGGCAGGCATCTAACCTATCCTAATGTGTGTGCGCGCCATGAGTGTAGAATGCGTAAACACTTTTTAATAAAACGTAAATTCGTCCCACGTTATTTTTTTAGCCAAGTCAAGTGTGTTTATAGAGGTTTCCATGGGCCGATGCAAATAAAGCTAGATTTAAATTAAAAAAGACATGATATTGTCAGACATTACGTTTTATTCTTATCCAAAATAACTAGATGCAATGATACATATCTATACACTACCAGTCAAAAGTTTTGAACAGTAGAAAGATCCCAATAGAAAAGATCCAAAGACAGCAGTCATATGCACATACATAGCGTTGTACATTATACATGATAGAAATAATGTAGAAATTAAGACTTTATTTGCCAGGATGCTTAAATGATCCAAAAGTGACGAATAAAGCATTTATAATGTTGTAGCAAAAAACAATTAATTCAGCTAAAGTCGTTCTTCTGAACTTTCGATTAATCAAAGAAACCTGAAAAAATCTACTCGGCTGTTTTCAACATAAAAATAAATGATTTTTGAGCAGCAAATCAAAATATTAGAATTATTTCCGAAGAGCATGTGAAATGGAGTAATCAGTTTGAAATCGCAGGAATAAATTAATTTAAAAATATTCAATAGAAACAGTGTTTAAATATAAAAAATAATGGCATTATATTCTGCTGTGCTGTAGTTGGAAAATAAATGCAGGCTTGGTGGAGAAGATATTCTTTAAAAAACATTAATAAAAATGTACGTCAAAAACTTTGACTGGTATAGTGTATATAGTGTAATCGTGTAGTGTATATAGGTATAAGTGTATATAGTGTATATATATAATATATATATATAATATATATATAAGATGTATGACTGGGTGGTGGGCGCCGGGAACCAAAAAATGCAGGGCCGATTTTTTTGACCAGTCCAGCCTGGTAGTAAGTACATTAATTAATATTACTCCATACTTAAATGTATAATTACACTGTAAAAAAGACACCTTAAAATAAAGTGTAACCAAAAAATAAACGTAATAAGTGAAAGGACTCTAGAATTGGCCTCTGAAAACTCTGTAACAAGTTCTCAATTGTTAACATCTGTTAACTCATTAACCAACATGAACTAATGATAAGCAACATATTTTTGCAGCATTTATTAACCCTTATTAACTAATGTTAACAAATCCAACCTTATTGTAAAGTGTTATCGAAACTCAAATAATGTCACTTCATTTAAAAAATGCTAATTACTATTTTTGTGGTAAATTCATGGACACAAATACATTTATTTGATTTTTTAAATAGAATGCTATAATGAATGTTATAATGAATTGATGTAATTTGAAAACATTGATTTTTTTCATCATATTAATAATGTATAGTGTTAAATTATCAAGTAAAATGTGTTTATGTGTGTTTTTTTTTGCAGACATGTAATGCATATACTCCTATAAACAAACATTGATCACATGAATTATTATTTGTAACATAATAAGTTTACAATTAATTTTGAAATTATATCTGCAAGCATTACTGTGACCCTGGTTTGGAGAATGGCTCGATGGATATTTATCTTCAAAAACATATAGATATATATCTTTTATTTAGTATTATTTTTTTTTTTTTTACATACCTGTTGTTGACATGACAAGTGATCCAATCCTTTCAAACGCAGCTGGCTGCTTGCTGAAATTCTTGATGCTCTCTTGTAATGTCAGCTCTAGATTTCCACTGTCTTCCTGGTTTGGCAGTGTGGCAGAGATCTGAGGCTCACAGAGCAAACCCCACTGAAGCCACACTCCCCACCAGCAATCACAACGCTTCAGATTGGTGAAGGCCTCTTCTCCTGGTGACCAAATGTCTAATGCACTCTCCACCACAACATTTCTCCTGATTGCTTCGCCAAATCTCTTGCTATCCACTGCAGACATTTCATGCCATAATGGATATCTGTCACCTTCCTGAATCTCCAGATACAGCAAGACTCACGTCCAGTCCAAATAACAGTTTAAATGCGGTTCGATTAGGATTATTTGAAATCTCATTAACTCCAGTAAAGGCGTAGAGGATGCATTGTAAATAAAACGTCTATACCACATGCTTTAGGTTGAATCTATTTCCTGATTAGCATTTTTCACTCTCATTTTTGGTGCCATAAAGTAAAGCTCACACTGAAGATGTCACGGATCTTTCTCATCTCTTGCTGTCACTCTCTGGTTTTTTTATCCTTTTTAATGCACAAATGGAGCAATTTCTATGGAAATTTAGTTTTTATTCTCCTGAGAAACCTAGTTTAAAATGTATTTATAAGGGCTGTTAACAGATAACATGCACTAGAACATCAAGATTTAATGCTAAAACTATATATGAATATATAAAGTATATTTTTGTTGCTGTAACTATAGTCACTCTACCCTAGTAAAAAAGAAAAGCATAAGTTTTATATACAGTGGGTACGGAAAGTATTCAGACCCCCTTACATTTTTCACTCTTTGTTATATTGCAGCCATTTGCTAAAATCATTTAAGTTAATTTTTTTTCCTCATTAATGTACACACAGCACCCCATATTGACAGAAAAACACAGAATTGTTGACATTTATGCAGATTTATTAAAAAAGAAAAACTGAAATATCACATGGTCCTAAGTATTCAGACCCTTTGCTGTGACACTCATATATTTAACTCAGGTGCTGTCCATTTCTTCTGATCATCCTTGAGATGATTCTACACCTTCATTTGAGTCCAGCTGTGTTTGATTATACTGATTGGACTTGATTAGGAAAAACACACATCTGTCTATATAAGACCTTACAGCTCAAAGAGCATGTCAGAGCAAATGAGAATCATGAGGACAAAGGAACTGCCTGAAGAGCTCAGAGACAGAATTGTGGCAAGGAACAGATCTGGCCAAGGTTACAAAAAAAAATTGTGCTGCACTTAAGGTTCCCAAGAGCACAGTGGCCTCCATAATCCTTAAATGGAAGACGTTTGGGACGACCAGAACCCTTCCTAGAGCTGGCCGTCCGGCCAGACTGAGCTATCGGGGGAGAAGAGCCTTGGTGAGAGAGGTAAAGAAGAACCCAAAGTCATTGTGGCTGAGCTCCAGAGATGCATTCGGGAGATGGGAGAAAGTTGTAGAAGTCAACCATCACTGCAGCCCTCCAACAGTCGGGGCTTTATGGCAGAGTGGCCCGACGGAAGCCTCTCCTCAGTGCCAGACACATGAAAGCCCACATGGAGTTAGCTAAAAAACACCTGAAGGACTCCAAAATGGTAAGAAATAAGATTCTCTGGTCTGATGAGGCCAAGATAGAACTTTTTGGACTTAATTCTAATCTGTATGTGTGGAGAAAACCAGGCACTGGTCATCATCTGTCCAATACAGTCCCAAAAGTGAAGCATGGTGGTGGCAGCATCATGCTGTGGGGGTGTTTTCAGCTGCAGGGACAGAACGACTGGTTGCAATCGAGGGAAAGATGAATGCGGCAAAGTACAGGGATATCCTGGACGAAAAAACCTTCTCCAGAGTGCTCAGGAACTCAGACTGGGCCGAAGGATTACCTTCCAACAAGACAAGGACCTAAGCACACAGCTAAAATAATGAAGGTGTGGCTTCACAACAACTCTGTGGCTGTTCTTGAATGGCCCAGCCAGAGCCCTGACTTAAACCCAATTGAGCATCTCTGGAGAGACCTAAAAATGGCTGTCCACCAACGTTTACCATCCAACCTGACAGAACTGGAGAGGATCTGCAAGGAGGAATGGCAGAGGATCCCCAAATCCAGGTGTGAAAAATTGTTGCATCTTTCCCAAAAAGACTAATGGCTGTATTAGATCAAAAGGGTGCTTCTACTAAATACTGAGCAAAGGGTCTGAATATTTGGACCATGTGATATTTCAGTTTTTCTTTTTAATAAATCTGCAAAAATGTCAACAATTCTGTGTTCTGTCAATATGGGGTGCTGTGTGTACATTAATGAGGAAAAAAAAATAACTTAAATGATTTTAGCAAATGGCTGCAATATAACAGAGTGAAAAATTTAAGGGGGTCTGAATACTTTCCGTACCCACTGTATATATATATATAAATACAAAAATGACCAAAAAAATATATTGGTAGAAAATATATTTATCTTTGGACACTTTATGGCATGTAATGGCATTTAAATGAATAAATGATATGATATATATATTAATTACATGGTGAAGACCTCTATCTTATTAAATACAATTAACTGAACTTTAGAGTGATTTTTTTTGACGAAAAGTATGACTTAAATAGATCTTTATGTCTAATTATATATTTTTTTTCTTTGAAATATGGTTAATATGTACTGATGACCATTAATAGCAAACTAAAATATTAAAACTTGTCATGTACACATTTTAATTGTGAAGTTGCGATTTTGTTTTTAAAATACATTGACTTTAATTACAGTTAAAATTCTAATTAAAAACTTTACACTGGCTATAGTATATTAGTCAACACATCATGTACTTTATTACAGCATGACAAATGATTATTAAAAACATAATGATATCAAATGTACTGTAAAGGAATTTGGCATTATTTTATGTGCGCTTTTTAAAAGGTATTGTACAGAAAACATAAGTGGCTTTAAGTGGCCTTTTATTTCAGTAATATTATATTATCTGCAAGGTTTTTACAAGATATCATTTTAGGAATTGAAGTACTGTACACTACAGTTAAGAGCACGCTTTCACAAGGGTTACTCCGTACATGAAACTTATACCAAAAATGACAAAATCCCAACAGACAGCTTCACTAAAGTATTCCACGACAATGTCAATTAGACATAAATATGTAAATATTATATTATTTACAACTATTTTTACATGCTGTCATAACCATATTATTGAGACTGGGCTTTTAGTCTTCGACACTTCAGTTTAAAATCTCACAACTAGTGATTTCTAGAAAACACACTTTTGAGTATTGTGGGAAACCCATCACCTGAGTGACATTTACTAAATGATCCACCACTAAACTCACTCCTTTCCAAGAGTGAGTTCATCCCTGGAGCCCTGTTCATCTAATGAGGCAGCAAAATAAAGAAGTATTCGGGAAGTATACAGCCCACCAAATATTCACGGTTCAAAGCCTGCATGTCACCAGTGGCGGTAAATGAGACGGGCCAGCTGGGGCTGGGGTGGCTCCTATTGAGTGCAAGTGTTTCCTGAGGCAGTGAAAGACTCTTCCAGGGACACTGCAGTCTGCCGAGCTGATGAACCTCATCAGGACCCGGCGGTTCGAGCCAAAATATTACAGACCGGGACCAGGGAACAAAGAGCTCTATTCACTCCGTTCTGAGTGAAAGTTTATTAAACCACTGATGTGATCTTTTAAAAGCTGAATCACTGATGTAATTCATGTTAAGGATGAGCAAATTTACTTTTGACCTTTTCTGCTTCCTACTTGGTAGGAAGTTCAATTAATTTTATATCAATGCTTTGAGATAATGGCATTATGTATTACATATGTAACATAAACTTTACATCACAGTACGGGCCAATTCATTGTTATAACTGGCCTGAGAAAAAAAAAAGAACGGTGCACATTCATCTTTTCCAGCAAATCTTTCATTTTTCATGTTTTTCTAATGCATTTGTTTAACAGTGACCTCTGAACAGAGGTGTTTATTGTCCTCTTGAAAGAATTAATAGGATGTGGTTTCATCCTTACAAAGCACAAACCCTCTGAAGATTTCAGTTGTGATTGTGCAAGCACAAAAAGTGCTGAGTTTTCTCCACACACTGCCTCTAACAAAATCACAGCAAGTTATTCAATTGGACAAATAGCATGATATAGCCTTTGGGATGTTTAATCTTTTTATCTGGGTGTATTAATCATATTGTACCACTGTCAGTCCAAATGTCAAATGTCAATCCAGCCAAAAATGCTGCTGTAACCATTAAATTATACATCTCTGAGCAGAGACACGAGACTGACATGGTGATATGTATTTACTATGATATATATAATATAATGTTTTATAATGTAATATAATACCACTCTCCAGTGAAACACGCTTAGTTCCACTTTTGGCCAATTTCAATTTTAACAGTTCACTGGCATGTACAATGATAGAATTCTTTTTATTGTGGTGAAGGTTATTAATTATGTCATTTTGACTGTTTGAAACATCCCCGATGCCTTTCAAAAATGGTAAGGAGATAAATATAGTATAGTATATAAGAATATATAATAAAAATATTTTAGTTGTAATTTAATGTTTTTTTCAGACAACAGCCCAAAAACACAGTTATGTTCTTAAGCATTTTAGCAGCGGATTATTGTATTACTATTACTCAAATGACTAAAGTGAAATATATAATATATAAAGCACAGATAAATATATACATATCATGTCCTATCTGAAGAATGGAAATGTTGACTGATTAAAATCTAGCTTACTAAAACACTTTTGCATTTAGTAGCCTATACGCCTACATTTTCCCTAATACATTCATATAAGCTGTAGGCCTATATTAGAAGAAATCTTTTATGGATATGTTGTGGCAACTATTCTCAGATTTACGTCTGAAGGTGGGTTGTAGTTCCTGGATGAATGGATGACTAAGCATTTATTTGTTAGTGTTCTTACTCTAATTTGATAACGATATCACATAGACCAAAGCACACAATATAGAACTTGCAGAATATTTCATACCCACAGACATTTTCAAGATTTTTTACAGATGAAACTCATCGTCTTGCAGCTGCTTCAGTGTTGTGATGGTTGATTCAAACTCTTCTGTTGTAGCACCATCTAATGTCCATCAGCTTACAGTGACATGAAGCGTAGCCTACAAGATCTTATAGACTCCGAAAAGACGCCAACGTTTTTATATAGAGTTTATGCAATGAAAACAAAACTTGCCTTTGAATTATTTAACTGTTAGCAACAAGTTGAGTTACTTGCATTCGAGCAGCTCCACAAGATGCTCTTCTTGGATCAAAATGCTTCAACAGCAAGAGCATCCATCTGTGTATGATGAATTACCCAAATTAATATTTCTGATATTATTTACCCAGGTATTATACGTGAAAATATTTTTCTTTTAGTGTCCCACGGAAGAATACTAGCACTGCAGGGTTGGAACAAGAGTCCGTAATGAGAGACTTTGCCTTTTTGAGTGAACTTTTATTTAAGTGCTGTGATTGACATAACTAGACAGTTTACCTTTGACTCAGATGATGATTGAAAGTGTGGAGGGTGCTCTGCTTACTTCAGAAGTAGCTACTTCTAAACGTCTTTGTAGTCTTCAACATAATGATACTTCATGCCTTGAACGTGTGGAGGGTGCTCTGTTACTTCAGAACGTAGCTAACTTCTAAACGTCTTTGTAAGGCTTTCAAAAATAATGAGACCTTCACTCTGTGACATACCTGTCCCCCCAGTGATGCCAAATGGACCTTCTCTAAAATAGACTTCATGCTGAGGTCAAATGAAAATCAGGGACATTTTTGCAATGGCATAGACTCACATGGGATGTTGTTGCGGATAGCACGTGTGTAATATGTAAACATGTTCTCTCTCTCTCTTTGTGTGTGTGTGTGTGCGCGTGCATTTGTGTGACAAATGAGGACATAAATTTGTATTAAATATAACAGAGTATTAACTATGAAATAGGTATTACAAGGAGAAGGTGACTTTTCAGGGCATTACCCCATGTCCCCACTTTTCAAAACGCATATAAATCACAGGATGGAGTATATTGCAAATCTGAAATAGCACAAAGTTTCCTGTACGGGGTAGGTTTAGGGTTGGTGTCGGGCATAGACATACCGTTTGTACAGTCTAAAAAACCATTACGCTATTGGGAGGTCCCACTTTAACGCAAAAACACAAAACCGGTGTGTTTGATGTGTGGGTGTGTGTGCACGCAGACGCACATTATGTGGGTTTTTATGAGGGACCCAAAATTTTGGATAACACCTGGTATGACATAGGTCTTACAAGAAGGTGATTTTATGGGACATTGTCAGTGTTCCCGTACTTTCAAAAGTCTTATAATATATTCGCTGAGTTTACGTTTGCAATCTAAAAAATGCAGAAAGTTCCGTGAGGGGGTAGGTTTGGGTAGGGTGGTGTAGGCAATGGAATCGACGGTCTGTCCATGTCTAAACACCATTACGCCTATGGAGAGTCCCCATTAAAAACAAACCTGTGTGTGTGTGTGGTGTGTGTGTGTTGGGTGTGTGTGTGTTTGTGTGTGTTTGTGTGTGTGTGTGGTGTGTGTGTGTGTGTGTGTGTCAGGTTTTGCCTTCGAGACCCCAGTCCCCCCGGCTGTTCCACCTGAAATACCTTTGTGTTTACCCTGGCGATCACTGGTCTCCCCCGGCACCCTAGTTCCTCCCCCCCCTTCCCCTCGGTCCCGTGTTGGGGTTTCGCCTCCCATCACTCCAAATTGGTCTCTCCGCTGTCCTCTCCCGTCGTCCCGGACTTGTGCTCCTGTGTCCTTTTCCTTCCTCGGCTCCTCCCCCTTCCCCCCCCCTCCCGGCCCCTACACACCACCGACCCTTGCCCTCGCTCCTCCCCCGATTTGTCCACCAACCCTCTGGCCCCCTTGCAGCCCCGCTGGCGACCCCCCATCCTACCACCCCCACCGGCACTTCTGCCCCCCCAATCCCGCCCACCCCTTTGCCCCCACGAACTCTCATTCACTAGCACCCCTCTTCTTTTTGTAGCAGCTTGACCTCCCCCCTCCATCCTTCTTTCAAACACACCCAACCCCCTCTCCCCGTCAGTCTTATATCCGTTTCCCCTTGGTAGGTTTGTGTATTGCTGGGGGTTGGGGGGGTTGGTGGTGTCCTTAGTGGGGTGGGGGGATGTACACTAACCACAAGCCAGTGTATCACCACACACACTGAGTTTGATGTTATTGTTGGTGTGGGGTCAAGAGAATAGCGGGTGGTGTCGAGTTTGACGGGCTGGAGGTGTTTGCGTGGGTGGTGGGTGGGAGGTGGGATTGAAAAGAGCCTTGAAATGTCATGGAAACACTGTATCTTTAAAAAATCAACAAAAGCTGCGATTTCTGTAGTCAGTAGGCTATAAATATATATGCTCAGTTCTGTAATGTTTCATAGAACTTGCTTTTTGTGCATTAAATAAAAATGTAATAGAAATTCTACACAATTAAATAGTTAAGCAAGAGTCATGCAAATTCAATGGTCCAATAAAAAATGTGAACCCATGTAAACACAATGGAATTGTTTTGCCTACATTGCATTTTCTAATAATATTCTTCACCTTCAATTTCTAGGCAACACGTTTTCTTCTGAAAATACAGAGACACCCAGATCCTAGAAACTGTGCCAACACCGGATACCTCTGCTGACTCACCACATGTCTTCATTATCCACTTCATCATGAGACCAACCAGTTTCATTCTAATTAGCTCCACAGTAACGGCTTATTAACTGCCCTTACGAAAAAGAAGTTTATTCAAGTGTGCTATTAGTATACTTCTTTTAAACTAAAAAAATAGGAAAGTATACTTTCAGTCTAATCTTATGTACTTCTCAGACATGGGCTTTAAGTACTTCTCAGAAATATACTTAAAATAACATTTAAGTATACTTGACTTATACTTAGAAAAAGTCTAAATATATTTGAGCTGTACTTGTGTTCCTCCAAAAAAAAACACAAGTGAAGAAGAAACCGAAACAACAGACGCTTCCACATGTAATCTAACACGATCATCAGACATAAAACAGCATCAAAACTGTGTAACATTATAGAATAAAATGTCGACCAATGAAGAGGTAATAATGACTGTCAAGCTTTGGGGTGTTGATCGACTCTATCTACGTTTTGATTATCATTCTGAATCCAATTCATAGTCTTTTTTTCAGCTTTTTGTTCAAAATGTTGTTTATTTCTTTTTTATTATTATTATTTATGAAACTTACCCACATTCAAGTGTTTAAAAAAAAGAATGCATGAAGCTAGAATAAAATGTTTTTGTTTACAAGCAGATACCCTGTTCATTCTTTTGGTGTTTTGTATTTTCAGATATTCATGTAACAAAATATATACAAATTAATACCTAAATAGGGACATAGTTGTATACTTAAAGTATGACGTAAAGTTCACTTAAAGAAAACTTACGAGTATACTTGCAGTATAAAACTACTATAGTTTTTGAGACTATACTTCAAAGTGTACTAAAAATGCTACTACAAGTATTTAATTAGAAAACTATCAGTATTCATATACGTTCACTTTTAGTATAGTTGCAGTACAAGCTAAAAACTAGTTGTGTACTTAAATTTTACTACTGTTATACTTAAAGTATACTTAAAAGTATACTTTTATGTACTAGAAAGTGGGCCAATTTAGTCCCAAGGAGTATTGAAATAGTACACTTTCAAGTATACTACTAGTACACTGATATTTGTATACTTGCTACATAAAGTATACTTAAAAATATACTTGAACTTTACTTAAGTATACTTAATAAAATAAACTTGAAGTATACTCCTTTTTGGTAAGGGTGTGAGCAAATATTAGACTGCCTGTGGTAGATTACATTTTACAGATATTTTAAAATGGTTACTCATATTTTATTCTTGTTTTAAAATAACCAGCTAAAAATTGTAATCCTTGTGGGCCTGATTAGCCTACTTCATCTGAATTAAGGTGCGGTCACATTGGCAAAATTTTCCATTAGTGGGGTGATACATGCCTGATAGCACACATGATGTGCTTGTTTTCATCTGGAAGAGTGTTTGCTCATCTGCAATACGTCTAAGACATTTCTGTCATAGACAGGAAATAAATAGTCATTTAGAAGTCTTTAAGATTTAGAATGTATGTAAAACTGACTTTTTAAAGATGTTTATCAGATGTTTGTACACTGCAGATGCTTTCCAGATGAAGCACTTTTTAACATACATCTTGAAGACGTGCTACTCATGCTATCTGTACAGCTCACATGAATCGGTGGGGGATGGTCTTCTCACGATCGCGATGGTTAGGGTACAGCACCAGATTAAATTTTTTGACTGGAATGGAGCAATGAATGTGCTTAAAGGATTGTACTGTTGTTTAACTGCATAGTAGGCAATGGATTGTTCCGCTGTAAAAAAACAAACTCCACAAAACAGTTTTGAAAGTGGTTAAAATTATGTGATCTAGTATCTTTATATAGTGCGTGTCAGTCACTGCCTCACAGTCTCATTTTCATCCACATTCAATTCAACATGGTGTCTAATCTGACTAAGGTCTATTGAAATAATGGAATAATAATGGATAAATGTGACTGCACCTTTATGGGAGCATTTACACGACACAGTTTTTGTTTTGAAAACCGGTCTGAAAGTGCAAGTTTTTATCGTCTCTAAAAAAAAGTGAATTTGTAGGAATGCGTATGTGTCCAGATTGAAGCATAGTGTTTTTACATTTACATTTAGACATTTAGCAGACGCTCTTATCAATAGCGACTTACAAATGAGGACAATGGAAGCAATCAAAATCAACAAAAGAGCAATGATATGCAAGTGCTATAACAAGTATCAGTTAGCTTAATGCAGAACACATAGCAAGGTTTTTTTTTAATCATATAATAAATAAAAAGAAAACAGATAGAAAAAGAATAGAGCAAGCTAGTGTTAGAGGCCTTTACAAAGTGGAATTGCCATCTACTGGTCTGGCATGGATAATACAGTGTCTTTAGTCATTTTCATGGATCCACGCAATCGTTTTGACAACGTTGTCCTCTATGCGCCAAACTTTTCACAAATACAAAGGAAAACTTTTCAGTTTTTAGTACACACATCAACGATAAAAAACGAAAAGTTGTCACTTCGTAAAGAAACACTATGCACCTCCACACATGCGCATATAGACTAAACACATAATGCAACTGACGCAAGTAGGTCCTCATGTGACAGTAACAACATGGTGAATGTAGTACATCCGAATTTCATTCATACTATAGAACATACTCTTTTAAAGGTTGTGTGACGTAAATAAAATACCAACTCAGATGCAATTTTAGATGACTGAGGTAGATCCGCAGAGAGACGATAACGGTATTGTTTTAAAAAATCTGCAATTTCAAAAGTTTGTATTTTCAGGCCCCCAATATGCCATTGTTGTGTAAATGAACAACCAAAACGCATAAAAAGTTTATATTTTTAGTTGAAACCAGTGTTGTGTAAACAACATCTTAGATGTAGACTTGCAGAAATCTTTCAGAAGGCCTTTTGCTTGAAAATATAGGACGTATTTACTTATCCCTTATAACAGAATGTTTGATTTTTAGCTCAGATATTTGATTAACATAAAGCAGACAATACATCAACAATGACAAATTTAAAATAATACTGAAATTAAAAAAACAGAAGTCAGCTAAATAAATTGGCAACTTCCAAAATAGTGCACCATTTTCCACAATAACAAAATACAAAATAAGTTTACCTTTGATTGCCTCTTACATAACTTGTGTGATGTAACAAAACATAATAACCTTTTGTGAAATCTTTATATAACCATTTGTATTCCATGTCAACACCCAGCTAAAAGTCTTCATTGCTACACTCTTAAAAATAAAGGTTATTCATTGGCATCAATAAATGGCCACAAAGAAACTTTACCATCCATGGAACCTTTTCATTCCACAAAAGGGGAATTCTTTACAGTGGAAAAAGGTTCTTAGATTATTAAAATGTTCTTCACACTAAGAAAAATGGTTCTTTTAACACTGAAAGGTTCTTTGGGGAACCAAAACTGGTGGTATCGCTGTGAAACCCATCTTTTGGAACCTTCATTTTTAAGAGTCTATGGAGCCTTCCTGTTTTAATACTGTCCAAAAGTGCTTTGTGTCCTTGCTTTTTATCTTCATCAGGCAGAGGTCAATGTCTGCAGTTAGTGTATTCAGCCCTTGAGAGCACAGTAAATGAGCAACGTTCCCATAGTTTACTTTGCCAGCCTTGCCCAAGGACAACAACAACAGCACAGTCTTCTGAGAGGGTTCTTCTTCTTGTATCTCACAGCCGTTTTGAACTTCTCCTTCGTGACCGCTACATAGTCTTGCGTCTTCTCCACATTGGCTTGTATGTTCTCGATCTGATGGCCTTGCTCTTCCACCAGCATGAACACATCTAGAAAGAGATCTCGCAGGTCCTTCATGTTGCTCTCCAGGTTCAGGAGCTCTTTGTGGCGTTGCTCGATCTCTGAGAGCTGCGTACGGGTGATCTTTGCATCCACTATGATGTTCTCATTGAAGATCTCCCACTTGCCCTGCTCTATCATGTTGTCCACCTCATCTTCGGACACCTCGCGACCCGATACCTCCAACTGCCGGATGATGAACTGCTTGCATTTGTTCTGCTTGCTCAGGATCGTGTCGTTGTGTTGGCGCATTACTTGCTGGAACTGGCGAAAGAGGGCCGCGTGCTGGGTCTTCTGGATACGGGACGTGGCGACGTCTGGGCCCAGCTCGGCCTCGGTTCGCTTAGCCTGCTTGGAAAGCACGTCTAACCTTTTATGCAGGCTCTCGGCCAACAGCTTGATGTCTCGCGTCATGCTGCTCTCCTTTTTCATGATGCTGAGGCGCCTGATGGTGGCCACAAAGTTGCTCTGCTGCTGGCTGAACTTACTGACTTCAGAGTTCAGATCCTCGATGCTGTCACGAATGCTCTGAGCCTCCTTTAGGAAGTTCTCCAGGATGGGCTCTGCCTCGAAGATCACGGCCTGCAGGCCTATCAGCGAGGACGGGTCCATGTCCTCCTCCTCCTCCTCGTTGAAGGGGTTGTTGTCCACCAGCTTATCGCTGGCCTTCATTCGCTGACGCAACTCGTCCATGCGGTCCTTCATGACTGCAGGGGAAGAAGACCTTGATGGAGTCCAGGGCAGATTTTCTCTTAGATTTGAGTGTTGTCTGTGTGTAAAATGTTCCTCTGCTTCTCATACCCTGTAAATAACCAGAGAAGGGATATTGAGTTAACAATAACAGTAACAGTATATTGTCACGTATCGTCTTTTCGTCAGGTTTTTTTGCACTGAAAATGTTCATTCCTAAAAGGATAGTTCACCTGAAATGTAAATTATGTTATATTTAATTCACCCTCATGTTCAAACCTGTATGAGTTTCTTTCATATTTAAACCAGAGTTATTGTAGTATCAATGTAATGTCATTGTATTTTTTTTTGTTAATATTTTTTATTTGATTTAATTTTTATATTCTCCTTTTTAATTATCATTTAGTTAATGATTTAGAAATGTTGTTGTGTTTTTGTCATTTTTTAAAATATGACTGTAGAGTTACAGTTTTGTTTTAGTTTATTAGTTTTCTTCTTATACTAATTTTTATTTAATTTTTTACTTTTTTTCAAATAATTATTAAGGTTTTTAATGGAAAATAAAGTTGTTTACACCTGCAGTTCAGAGGTCTTTTAATCTTAAAAAACATTTTTTAATAATTAGAAAACACACATAATTCCCTAGGATTGTAAGCTAAATGACTTTAGATGTTAAATTCTAAATGTAAATGTAAATCTGGATTATCACACATGAGAACCAATGCTATTTTTGAAATTAGTGTGCCAAACTATGGAGCGTAACAGGTCAAGTTTTCACAGAAACACTCTCAGATTCCTCTAAAGCAGGGAGTCCAAACTCGGTCCTGGAGGGCCCGGTGTCCTGCAGAGTTTAGCTCCAATCCTAAATAAACACACCTGAAGCAGCTAATCAAGGTCTTGACTAGGCATTAGAAACTTCCAGTCAGCTAAACTCTGCAGGACACGGCCCTCCAGGACAGAGTCTGGACACCCCTTGTCTAAAGGAGACATGGTGTGGAAAAAAAAAATATGGGTGGGAGGAAAAAAATATATAGGCCTATCAGGTGTTTGCATTCACTCGAAATATTGGGCATTCCCCCAAGCTTTGCATTTGCTCACTAAGAATATAAAGTTTTGCATGTAAAGGCAGAGTTAGTTTCTTTGGGGAATGCAAAAAACACAGCATGAAATAGAAAAATTAAATTTTTATATTATTTTCATAAAGTATAAATAAATAATAATTTGATCATGACCATGTCCCTATCTTTGTTAAGTAACACCTTTTATTTATAAGTAACAATTTAACTGTTGAAAGATTAAAATAGATAGAACTTATATATCTTTTGCGTGTGTCACAGTTGTTTTAGGAAAGAGTAATAGTAGGCCGAGTGTTTATATAGCTACTATTTTAGTATTTATTAATATTTTAAATAAGCTTCTATTTTTAGTTTGGGCTACAGTTTGTTTGTAAGTTTAGTGTATAAGCTTATGATTTTAATTGTTTGTGCATTTTTGTTGATCTATTTAATTTATTAAATAAATGTATTTAATATATTACCTTTCATCCGAGGAAGTCCACACACACCAACCAATGCATTGCACAACAATCTCTAATCAAGTCTTCAGCTTATGTTGGTTTATACATTTTTAATTTATTTTTATTAAAATTTTAGTCATTTTTAGTACATTTTAGGATTCACAGGTTTCACGCCTGGAAATATGTGGAAATATTATGAAGTCTGTAAACAGGACGTTAACAGAGGCTAGAGACGGGACACGACCCAGATATATAATAGATAACATATTTATACAGATCAGTGCAGTGGACATGACGCGCCAGCACAGAAAATACTGTACAAGCTCAATGTTCGCAATGCTACTAAACACTGAATGAGGGGAGGGGGCTTATATGAATGTAGCATATCTCTGAAGAGAAGTTACTGTCTTAAAAAAAAGTTGCGATGACATTTTCCTTTCATCATACCTTCATATAATGCATATTAAAGTAGCTTTATTAAGCAGCTGCTTTGTTTACATCGGTAACGTCTCGGTTATCCTGTAGCGGTGGTACAGGAGCTGTGGCGACGGGACGTGACGTCTCCGTTCCCTCCTTCAGGGAACGAGGGTTACATACGTAACCGAGACGTTCCCTTTCAGTCAGTCACTCTCGACGTCACGTCGGAGGACCGACTAATTGGGATCCTACCAAAAGGCCACAGCTACCGCCCCTTCCAGTGTCCTGTGGAAGCCACCTGTGCCCCTACTTTTTGGCGTAGGCCAGGGCTTGTACAAGAGGACCAGCTACTGCTACTATGGCACTACCCACTGAGTAGACTGGGTAACACTAGGGAAGATGCCGCAACCATTCTTACTTGGAACAGGGACGTTGCGGAAGCTCGAACCTTTCCGAAGGAGGTTTCGGAAGCAATACACATATGGCATCCCTTAGGTGCATATGGAAGAATGGAGGTGATTGAACCCTCTTGGAATGTCAGAAGTCTGCCGGGGAAACACGGGCTCAAGGCTATACCGTGGACTTTACACATATGGGATCCACTTAGGTCTTACATATGGAACCCAGCCTTCTACCGGTTCTCGAGGATTCAGCAAGTGAAGGCCTGGTGCCGGACGCTCTGCCACGTCTGGCTGCCGAGGGGACGGAGGAACTCAACAGGGTCTACTAAATGGATTCTCTGGAGTGGTTTTTGTAAGCCGACTCGAAGCCGGGGCCTCTCAGTGCTTCTTCCCGTTTGAGGTGAGAACACAGGAGGTTACCGGCTCCACACGAAGGCTATAGATTTTAGCGAATGTGTTAGGGGTCGCCCAGCACGCAGCCCTTCAGATATCTGTCAGCGAGGCGCCACGGGCCAGCGCCCAGGAGGATGCAACTCTTCTAGTAGAGTGAGCTCGCAACCTTAGCGGGCAGGGCACACCCTGTGCCTGATTAGCCAAGGTGATGGCATCCACTATCCAATGGGCCACCCTCTGCTTGGAGACGGCATTCCCCTCCTGCCGGCCTCCGTAACAGACAAAGAACTGGTCTGAGGTCCTAAAGCTTTGTGACCGGTCTACGTAGCACCTTAAGGCTCAGACAGGACAGAGCAAAACTAGGGCTGGGTCTGCCTCCCTCCGCTGGAGCGCTTGGAGGTTTACCACCTGATCCCTGAAGGGAGTAGCGGGAACCTTGGTATGTAGCCGGGCCGGGGCCTCAGGGTTATCTGGTAATCAGCCGGCCCGAACTCTAGGCACATATCGTTGACCGAAAATGCGTGCAGGTTCCCTACTCTCTTGATGGAGGCCAGTGCTAGCAGGAGCAAAGTCTTCATTGAGAGAAACTTCAGCTCCACTGCCTGTAAAGGCTCAAATGGGGCCTGCTGTAGTGCCGTGAGCACCAGACTCAGGTTCCAAGAGGGTATAGAGGGGGGTCGTGGAGGATTTAGCCTTCTCGCTCCCTTAAGGAACCTGACGACCAGGTCCTGCTTCCCCAGCGATCTCCTTCTACGGGGTCGTGGTTAGCATCGATTGCAGCGAAATAAATTTTAGGGTGGAGGGAGACAGCCTTCGCTTCAACCCTTGCTGCAAGAAGGACAGCACAACTTCGATCGGGCATCTCCGGGGGTCTTCTCAGCGAGAAGAACAACACTCAACGAACAGGTTCCACTTCAAAGAGAAGAAGAACCACTGGCAGTGAGAGGTTTCTGGAGAGACAAACATGTCTGCCTGAGCGGCTCCGAAACGTCCCCAAAACAGCTGGACCATCTGGGGATAGAGTCTCCATTCTCCCAGTAGCGCAGCTCGTGACAGCTCGTCGGCTGCCCGGTTGAGCAGCCCAGGAATGTGAACAGCACGAAGCGACCTGATGCTTCTGACTCCAGAGGAGGAGGGGGCGGGCGAGTTGCGACATGCGACGGGAGCGTAGACCACCTTGTCGTTTGATGTACGCAACGGTCGCTGTGTTGCGGACTAGTACATGCTTGCCTCGTATGCGCCCTTTGAGACGGCTCAGGGCAAGTTGCACTGCCAGCAACTCGAGGCAGTTTATGTGCCAGTGCAGTTGGGGCCCCGTACAAACCCCTGACACTGCAAGCCCGTTGTACGTGGCCCCCAGCCGGTGGTTGAGGCATCCGTGTAAACCACAGCATGCCTGGAGACCTGTTCCAAGGGCACTCCTGCTCGGAGAAATGCAATGTCTGACCACGGGGTGAAGGTTTGGTGGCAGACCTTTGTAAATTGGACCTGGAAGGTTCCGCGTTGCCACGCCCACCTCGGGACACGGCCATGGAGCCAGTGCTGAAGCGGTCTCATATGGAGCAGCCCCAGTGGCGTGACTACCGCCGTAGCTGCCATATGCCCCAGGATCCTCTGAACGTTTCAGTGGGACCGCCAGCCCCTGCTGCTTGAAGTATTCAAGCAGTTCAACACGGACTGAGCACGTTCCTGCGTGAGGCGTGCTGTCTGTTCGACCGATTCCAACTCCATACCGAGAAAAGAGATCCTCTCGTCGGAGAGATTTTGCTCTTTTTTTCCCCCGTTGACCTTAAGCCCCAACAGGCTGAGGTGTGAAGCACACCAATTCCTCGTGCTCGCACAACTTATCCTGAGACCTGAGCGGTATGAGACCAATCGTCGAGGTAGTTTGAGAATGCGAATGCTCTGTTCTCTCAAGGGAACAGGGCTGCCTCCGTAACTTTCGTAAAGACACGGGGCCTTGTACTGGTGTGCCCGCCCCTCGAACGCAAACCGCAAGAATGGACTGTGGCGCGGAAGGATCGAAACATGAAAATACGTGTCCTTCAGGTCGATCGCTGCAAAACAATCTTGGGGACGGATGCACCCGAAGATGCATTTCTGTGTGATCATCTTGAACGGGAGCCTGTGAAGGGCCCGGTTTAAGACACGCAGGTCCAAGATTGGTCGTCACCCACCGCCTTTCTTGGGTACAATGACGTAAGGGCTGTAAAACCCCGTCCTCATATCGGCTTGAGGGACCGGCTCTATCGCATCCTTCTCCAGTTGGACTGCGACCTCCGCCCGCAAGACATGACCATCGGCCGCCTTCACTGTTGTGGAGCGGATGCCACTGACTTGGGGGGGGTGCCGGGCGACTGAATCGCATAGCTGAGCCTGATGGTTCGACGGAGCCATCGAGACGGGCTGTGTAGCTCTAGCCAGGCTCCCAGACGCCGCGCAAGTGGCATCAACGGAACTACAGGCGTACCCGCAGTGGGGCAGCGTGAAAGAACGCAGGGACCCGGCCCGGGCGTCTCTTTGCCGGTCCGAGGCGGGGTCTGGGTGTGTGTAACACTGACCTGCGTTTGAGCAGAGGTTGCGTGGGTAGTCCGTTGGTTTGTCCTCCTGATCCGCCCACTGCTGCTCGCTGGTGAGAGAGGATGGTGAGTGTGATACGGCTCTGGATCGTTTACAACCCCCCGTCCCCTCAGGGGACCAAGAGAAAGAAGAAATTGCTCTTTTGTCGAGAATTTGGGTAGCACTGACCGAGAGAGGTCAGTGGCGGAAAAAAAGGAAACAAAAGATTCTCCCCCCGGCCCTCCTCCGGGGAAGGGAGTGGTGCGTTCACCATCTCCCGAAGAGCAACTCCCTCCATCTCTGGGTCGCCCGTCTCAGGGCCTCTTGCTCCTTCGCTTACCACCAGGTCTGGCGGGGGCCTGGACGGGCGGGGCGGCTGCCCTGCGACTGGCTCCTCGGCGCATTTTTGCTGGAGGCTGCTGCGGACGCTGCGCTGGAGCGGGGGCGGCGGCAGGGGGCCGCCCTCGGCGACGAGCAGGCTGAGGCGCTGCCGCCGGCTGCCGGGTGGGGGCAGCAGCTGCACGCCGGGGCAGGAGGTACCTGATGGCCTCAGTCTGCTTTTAGGCAGCGGAGATCTGCTGGGCGAAGTTCTCCACCGTGTCGCCGAACAGGCCTGTCTGGGACACGGGGGCGTTCAAGAATCGTGTCTTGTTCGTCTCGCGCATGTCAGCCAGTCACGGCCAGAATTGGCGCTCCTGGACCACCCTAGTGGACATGGCACGACCCAGAGACCGCGCCGTAACCTTCGTCGCTCGTAACGCGAGGTCCGCCGCGGTGCAGAGTTCTCTCTGAACTTCCAGGTCGTCACCACCCTCGTGCAAGTCCCTCAGTGACTTGGCCTGGTGAACTTGCAATCACGCCGTAGCGTGTAAAGCGGAGGCAGCTTCTCCACAGGCCGTATAAGCACTTCCGATCAAGGCCGACGAGTGCCTACAGGCCCGTGAGGGGAGCAACGGTTTGCCCCGCCAACTGGTAGCGGCATTTGGACACAATTGCATAGCAACCGACCGCTCCACCTGGGGGACCCTTGTAACACCCTAGCTGCACCACCGTCGAGGGTGGTGAGGGAGGATGAGCCACCGGGCCTGTTTCTGGCAGTAAAAGGTGCCGTCCATGACCCAGCTATCTCATCATGCACCTCCGGGAAGAAAAGCACCGAGGCGGGGCACTGAGAACCAGAGCGGACCACCCCGAGAACCAATCCTGCAACCTTGAGGGCTCGGGACACGGTGGAAGCCTCCACTCGAGCCCTACCCCCACGGCGGCCCGGGAAAGCATAGCCATCATTTCCGGGTCCGTCTCCGGCCCAGCGCACGCCCGGAGGGCGGCAGCGCTGCCGAATCTTCCTCTCCAGAAAGCTCTGGCTCCCCCTCCGATGCTGCAATCGACATCCGATCATCGGGGGAGCCGCAGAAGAAACAAGTGGTACCCCCCGGACGGGTCCATCCTGCTCTACTGAAAGCTCCGCTGGTTTCGCAGTGCCGGTGGGTTCAGGCATCCCCGGAGGGGAATTCCTCACCATGACCGTAAGACTAGTCCGCCCACCGCCAGAAAAAAGGACGTCCCCGGCTGCCATTAGAGGGAACCCCAGATCTAGGCAGTGTCACAGGCACCTTCCAGGTAACAGAGTCTGGTCCGCAACTCCGAGATGGTCATGCCCCCGCAATGGGAGCATGAGTCATCCACGAATGCCACCTCAGTGTGTTTAATGCCCAGACATGTGAGGCAGCAATCGTGACCATCACCCGGCGCCAGTAACGACCGCATCCAGAAACACATGGGTGGAATGACATCTTTAAAAGCCGCGTCTTTAAAAAGACGTTCCACCCGTGAAGCTCTTTTATTATGGAAATTGCTCTTTTAATGTGCTGAAGAGCACAGGGGAGATAACCGCTTGCAACACAAACAGGGGGTAGTGCAACCTGATGCGTGCAACCCACTCGACACGGGAAACCACCACCGCTGTAGTGCCGTTCCACCAGCACGGAAGCTCCCAAGAGCGCGCTGAACTCGTATTTTATCACCACTGCAGAAGGGTCAGTGATCAAGAACGATAGAACCGCATCGGCTCCGAAGCGAAAAGCTGAATATGCGCTGCACCTGCTGCCTACTTATACTCACGCTGTTATCAGCGGCAGCTGGATGCAATAATTTCATGCCAATGTGCATTGGCTCGTTTTAGTTTACACTCGAAGTAGATTGGTCCTTCTAAGCGAGATCCTAATTTCGTCGGTCATCTGACGTGACGTTGGGAGTGACCGACTGAAAGGGAACCAAGAAACACATCATTGCTTGCAGTTCCACAAGCGCCACCTGCTGTCAGAGAGTGAGTTTGCGTTTTTAGCATAATTTCACAAATCTACAGTCGGACCATTCCGTTTGCTTTAAATCTTGAAATTATACAATGAAAAAAAAAACTGTTCATGCTATATGTAGGTTTTTTTTTTGACTGTGATTAGACAATGCGGTTTTGTTTTGTTTTGGTTTTGTTTTGGTTTGTTTTGTTTTATGTTTGTTTTATGTTATGTTATGTCATGTTGTTTTGTTTTGTTTTGTTTTGTTTTATGTTTTGTTATTTTTGTTATGTTATGTTATGTTATGTTATGTTGTTTTGTTGTTATGTGTTTTGTTTTTTTGTGTTTTGTTTTGTTTTGTTTTTTTGTTTAGTTTTGCTTTGTTTTGTTTTTTGTTTGTTTTGTTTTTTTTTATGTGCATTGTTACTGTTAATGTTAGGTTATGTTATGTTATGTTAATTTTATGTTGTGTTTTGTTGTTATGTTAATTTTCTGTTATTGTTATTTTGGTTGTTAGTTCTGTTTAGTTTATGTTATGTTATGTTTGTTATTGTTATGTTTATTTTGTTTGTTTTGTTTTGTTATGGTTTTTTTGTTTTGTTTTGTTTTTGTTTTATGTTCTGTTTATGTTATGTTAAATTTATGTTGTTATGTTATGTTTATGTTATTTGTTTTGTTTTGTTGTTATTTTTGTTATGTGTGCTGTTATTTATTTATGTTTATGTTATTTTTATGTTATAGTTATGTTTTTTGTTTTGTTGTTATGTTAATGTTTGTTTGTTTTTTGTTGTTTTGTTTTTTGTGTTGTGTTGTGTTGTGTTGTGTTATGTTTTTTGTTTTGTTTTATGTTATGTTATGTTATGTTATGTTTATGTTTATGTTATGTTATGTTATGTTATGTTATGTTATATGTTTGTTATGTTGTTATGTTATGTTTTACGAGGCCAGTTTAGCCTGTAATAGAGCAAATAAACAGCTTGTTCTTGTACACTTTCATTCTTTCTTATCGCTTGCTTAAAGGGAAAAAAATCAGTAAATCAGTATCGAAATCGGCTCATTTGTTTGCAATTTTTTTTTATAATTAACCTACTAATACTCTAATATAATCTATAATGAAGGCAGCAGTTCTAATATTTTTAAGCTTTTTGAAGTTTTTATTTGATATATTTTATAGATTAATTTCCATTAACATTAACAGTTTTAATAGTTTTAATTTTAGTTAACAATAACAAACCTGGTGTGATCATGTGTTATTCTAGTAAAATCACAGACGTCCTAGTTGGTACTGCGTTACAGAAAACAGACTATATTTGTAAAGGTCACATTTTTGTCAGATGCTTTTCCATTCATTATGCCTTCAGCTGCAGCTCTTGTGTCAAAGAAAGGATTAAACCGAGGCTTTTATTCCAAACCTGTGCTGTATTCCCAGTCCACATATCACTGCCGCGCATTCATCATGATCACTGTAATTGATAAAGTCTGTTCTGACACTGCAGAACATGATATATTAGCATTCACTGGAATCTGCTTCCAAACAGCTCACTGACTGGCTCGCTTCACGAAAAGTAAGATGCATGACTGCTGATGTTTTTATCCTTAGTCTCGCTGCCTGCACTGTGGTTTTGGAAAGTGAGCATAACGCCAAGGGGTGGGTATTCTGAACTTGTCTGAGGAAAGTAAAACAGTGCTCCAAATCACCGGCTATCCGGTTACTAGAGGGATTTCAAACAGGAAAGACTGCAGTTGCATGCGTGTGTGAGAACAGCCCACCCAAGCTCCTTAGGGAGAAAGCTTATGAATATAAGAGTGGCCTTTGTTTTCTGCAGGACATTCGAGGAAGTCACACACACCTACCAACAAATTGCACAACAATCTATAATCCAGTCTTCAGATTATGTTGGTTTACTGAATTCGGATCAAACTAGGTCATATTAAATTGTAAGTAGGAGCCACTTTAGTTTATCAGAGTGTCTCTGCTTTCCATAAGAGTCATGAGTTTATGTTTTAAATTATATGCAGGCTGATATATTGATATATTCCCACTCCCCTGGTCTAAATCTAATGATGGTCCGTTCTGACAATGAATTATATATATATATTTTTCTTTATTTTTGCTGCTAAAGAAGTACCCTTATTTTGATGCCTTCCATTGAAGTATTTGATTATAATTTACCTGTAGTGTTCTATTCGATATAATTATTTTCATAATTTTAAACTGGAGTTTGTTTTTTGATATACATATATTATACAGATATATTTCATATATAATTTCATCATACCGCAACTCTCTGAAGATTTTAGCTTGGTGATGGATATGACAATGTTAATGTTAATGTATTTGGTCTTGGCGGGATAGATCTGCTATGCTGCTGCTGCTGGATTGCTGTTGCTGTTGGTTATTGCTGTAGTTGTAGCTTATTGCTGCTGCTGCAATGCAAGTACCGGAATTGCTACTGCCAATGCATACGGCGATACGGTGCAGTGAGTATTTAACATACTGCTGCTGCACAAATAGCATATCAAATAACCTGTAGCGAGATGTATACAGGTGGAGCTGGGGAAGTGGAGGGTTTCAGAGTAACTCTGAAAGCACACTGCAGGAATCTCAAGTGAATGCTATCCAGCCATATAAATGCAAGGCAGTAAACTCATTGGCTCATATGCAGCATGAACCAATCAGCTTTTGCCAAGTCGTTTAACTCTCTGAATATCATCAGTTACATTAACAACCCGTCAGCCTGCGCTATCTTGAGTTTCATGACTGAACTATATATATATATACAGCGAGTATTGAACACATCACCATTTTTCTCAATAAATATATTTCTAAAGATGCTGTTGACATGAAACTTTCACCAGATGTCGGTAACAACCCAAATAATCCATAAATACAAAGAAAACAATACAAATAAGTTCAGAAATTAAGTTATGTGTCATACAATTGGCATGACACAGAGAAAAGTATTGAACAATGCTTACTGAAATGTATTTAATACTTTATGCAAAAGCCTTTGTTGTTAATGACAGCTTCAAGACGTAGGAGACTTGTCTAAATGTGGTGCAGCAAACTTTAAACGAGCTTCAAAATGCTTTTTTCTTCAGCAATAGAGCCTTGCGAGTGCATTACTTTTTATTTTCTTTGAAACAATTGTACCTTCTAATTCCAGGTTTTCTGAAGCTCTCCACAAGTGATCCTTGGCTCTTAGAAAACTCTTCTGATAATTATTTTCACTCTGTCAGAAATCTTGCGAGGAGCACTTGGTCGTGGCCGGTTTATGGTGAAATGATTTTCTTTCCACTTCTGGATTATGGCCCCAGTAGTGCTCACTGGAACATTCAGAAGTACAGAAATCCTTCTGTAACCAATGCCAGCAGTATGTTTTGCAACAATAAGGTTGCGAAGCTCTTTGCTTTTACCCATCATGAAATGTTTCTTGTGTGACACCTTTTTATAGGCCATCAGTTGAGACTGAACCAGCTAATGTTAATTTCCACTGACTAGGGGCAGGATTGCTTTCTAATTATTGATAGATTTCTGCTGGTGTCTTGGCTCTCCATGCCTTTTTGCACCTCCCTTTCATCATGTGTTCAATACTTTTTCCCTGTACCAGTCCATTTTATTACACATAACTTAATTAACTGAACTTATTTGTTTTGTTTTATTTGTAAGTATGGATTACTTGGGTTGTTACCGACATCTGGTTAAAATTTCATGTCAACAGCCCTTTATAAATAATTACTGAGAAAATGTTGATTGTTCAATACTATTTTACCCGCTGTTTATATAATAATATAGATATGTGTGTGTGGGTGTTTGGTGTGTACATTATTATTTTTTATCTATTACTACTATTATTATTATTATATTATTATATTCATACTTACCAGTTCAATAGAAGTTTCCTTAAATCATATTTTAAAATTTATCCTAAATGTTTTTGCCACTACATTCTGCAATACGAAACAAAAATGCATTTATTTATGAAACTACGAATTATTATAAAGGCGTAAGTTAAGAAGTTAAGTCACCTACTTAAATGCCTAAAAACTATATAATATATATAATAATAATTATGAATATATATATATATATATATATATACATTTCTTAATCTGCGCATTTGGATTGTTTATATTTTTTAATGATATGTTCCACTATTATCCATATGTCATCACACGACTGTTGTAAAACTGCATTTTTTGTGATAATTCAGTGTAATTACAATTAATAATGTTGCATATAAACCAGATAACACAAACACTTAATATAGGAATTATAACACTAACAAATAACAACTGTTTATTATTAACAGTTTTTTTTTTTACTTGATAACATTGATTAATTTCTCTATTCCATAGCTATATCTTCCACTGATCTAGAGAAGAATATTTCTTAAATACCTAAATCCTGGATATCAATATATCATGGTTGCTCTTTCTCCTTTTCTCTACTAAACTGATAAACTTGAAAAAAGAAAAAATATTACCTCGTATTGCTTTTAATCCCTGGATGGTTGAATATTGCTTCATTTTGAGTTGCCCAGAATTTTAGTCAACCCTTTATTCAGCCATGGACTTGTGAGCTCTTAAGCCGGATCTGTTGAAGCGTTCAGGAAGCCCTTGGCATATTCTCAGTTCCCAGCGACACAAATATGTGCTAGTGTGAGTTTTCCCTCTGCTCCACTGCTGGCAGTTATGTACTGTAGGCCTATATCACAGGAACACAACACAGACTCCTGGGAAATCTGGTCAAGCCCGTTTAAAACCACACCCCCAGTCAGTTAGACATCTGTTTGACCGATGGAGGGTGATGTGTGTTAAACAGAAGAAGTGTGGGTGATCTGATTCAAGAAGGCATTGAAAGAGCACATGCAGTGACCTCTGCACCCGTTATTGTATATGAGACAACAATGAGCTCAGGAAATTTCTTTAAAGGGGTCATATGATGCTTTTTTAAAGATCATTATTTTGTGTATTTGGTGTAACAGAATATGTTGACATGCTTTAATGTTCAAACAACCCATTATTTTTCAAATACTGTACATTATTGTCCTCTATGCCCCGCCTCTCTCAAACCTTTAGTTTTCTACAAAGTCCCTCCTTCCACAAGCGCAGTCTGCTCTGACTGGCCAGCTGACCCGTGCATTGTGATTGGCCGAATACTGCAAGCACTCGTCGGAAATGTAACGCCCCTTACCATAATCACGAGCTTCATCTTTCAAAATAAATGTAAAGACAGAGCCCAAAAGGGGAACAGAGTCGTGTAACAGTGTGTTTACAGTACACAAGCCACGGTTAAGACAGCTGACTCCACTGTGATGTTACCCTCTCTCTCTTTCTCTCTCTCTCTCTCACATACCCACAACACCACACACACACACACACACACACACCACAGAGGAAGGCTGAATCTCTGGGAAAAGGAAGGGGTGAGGAGAGAAGAATCAAAAAGTAAGACTGAATCGAGGAGGATGAGCAGGTTCTCTCTAAAATTTGTGGTAGCAGGCATAGCGGAATACTAAGCTGAATGCACTAAAAAGCGACCAGGGGATCTAGACAGAATTCTGTGGGAGCAGCAGAAGTGCCAGATTGTTATAGCAAAGTCAGAATTACCTCCTCTTTTAGGTTCACGAAACGGTCGTCCATAAATGCATTGCTGTTCTGTTGTAAGTATCTTAAAGATTCCTAAATGCATCTATTTTTGGAAGGCCAAATAAAGTGCTTTTACTCTTGCACTGAATCACAGAGCATCTCCCTGACATGGCTGCTTCAATCGGTGGACGACTGCTTTACAATAAAATAACGAACAGAGGAGCCACTCCGGGTGGCTGCTTATGTCAAGTGCAGGGGGACAGTGTGCGGGTGGTGGCGAAAGCGTAGTCGCATAGATATCCTACAATGATAAAAAATAAAACCAATAGTGAGGGTTAAGAAGGGTTCGGGCGTATTTACACCGAGCGTTTTAGGGGCAGGGACAGAGTCTTAACTTTTAAATATATCTCTTTGGGTTTGAGACTGGAGTCGTTGAACTTCAGATCGTGGATAAAACGATCCATGGATCAGCAGGTGTAACACTTCCAGAGGGAGCAAACACTTTGGAAATTGGGGCTGCTCTCAGGGGTATGACGCGCCGTTTAAGATTAGTTTGAAACAAGTGGCCATACACAAGAAAACACGGTACTCAATGCTTGCGGGGCACCCAATAAAAATCTGTGTTGCGGCGCCGAAAATAGATTAATCAACAAAACATTGTGGCACTTCATCCTGAATCATGAGATTAGAAAAGGGAAGAGCGATTCGGGCTGTGCTGTTGTTGGTTTGCCGTCATGTTAGTGGTGCAACTGAGGGGGTCTTATATATGGGGGGGAGTCTGTTGAACAAACCGGTTCGAGTGTTACGGAAGAACTAAGTGAAGGCAGCGAGGCCCGTGAGAATAAACGTATTTTCTGTTAGATTTGATATACCTATTACAGTTAAAACGAATAGATTGGAGTATGTGTAAACCTGGGACAGCCAATGTTGTTTCTGGTGACGAACAGTCAGAGGCAGAAGGACGTCGGGCCGTCAGAAATATATGTTTATGGGCTGGCTTCCCTGTGGGAGGCGGCTCCCAACGACGACCAATGCAACTTTCCCCCTCAGCGTTAGCTCCGATAAAATAAACTGGTCAGCTGGGGGAATAAAGGTCTGGACTAACGATACACACTATGTAAGTCATACGGGAAAGGCTTAATTATTGAGGGGGGGGATAAACTGCGACACCACAATATTCAACACTCTTCAAGATCCTCCCACCAACACAGAGCAAACACTGTCAAAGAGAATATTAAGAATGCGGTGAGCTGATTTAATTTAAGCTGATTTAAAGTTAAATTCTCCATCACTGGTTGAATGAAAAAGCAAAGTATACTTCACATAATAAATAAAGGATAAAATTTGATAAGATGAGACAAGCGAGAACACTAGCAGATCCAACCAAACTAACCATTATACAGAATTGTACACTGTCTCTACATGACAGAACCCGTTATTAAACGACCTTGAGTGAATACGAATATCTGTTATTCAACCTGGCTTAGCCCTCTAAGATTGCAAGATTGGAGAATGCTTTTCAAAATTGGGAGAATTTTAAAGTGATTGTAAGTGTCCTTCAAGTCTCGAAAACATAGAAGTACAGTGTCACCTTTACTGTAGTAACCATCAATAATACCTTTGTTTTAGGTGCCTTTTAATGAATAAATGAGGAAAATGCAATGCTGCAATAATGAAGCATTTTTGGGTCAATTTTTGTCGGTTCCCTCTAGCTGTTTTAAAAATTACAACCTTTTTCAGTTACAGCGCATCCAACTCTATGCAGAATAGACTTTACAATCTCTTGAATACTTGACTCTATTTGGTCATGTCTGTTGGAAATAGCAATAAGTGGATTAGGGTACGTATACCGACACTTGAAGCCACAAACTACGTGAGTTTCCTACTATCGTGGCACGGGTGTCCTGTGGGCTGTCGAAAACAAAATAATCTGATAGGAGTGTATGGGGCTAGAAAAACAAATATTCACTTCGGCATAAATGATGTATTTATTTTCAGAAGCCATGAAAAGCATATAAATGGGTAGAGTAAGACAATTCCAGGGGGAACGGTCCCATAATAGGAAACTAAGTCTCACGGCAGTATCCCAGTTCGTGGTCGGAGCTACCTACATGAGACGTGACGAGTGTCTAATTTGCAGGTATAATTAACCGGTGGTCCTCTTTTCCTGTATCATCTTTTGGTGTTCGCCGGAGAGAAGTTTCTCACGGGGGGGATTTATCCAGACTGGGTGTAGGAAGTAGTCTTTCGCACTTTTCCACCACGATAAAAAGAAACTTGATCTGCAACGAGGAGACACAGTACTTCAGTTCAACTTACTGTATATGAAAGACTTTTTATTGTCAAAATATCTAAAATGGTAAAACAGCAGTATATAGGTGGTTTTATCACTGATGCACTTCCAGTTTTACATATTTGTGAACATAAGTTAGTAACATCAAAAGCCTCTAAAAGGTGATAGAAGGTGACTATATAATGACACAATGCATGATGTAAATGCAGTCCTACAGTACACCATCAGTATGTTTGATATTCAGAACTGGATATGGATGCACCTGAGGTGGCAGAATCCTTCTCATTGGTCTAAACAGAAAGCCCAGAAACTGCCTTGGGTTTCCACTTTAAGGAGGTGCTTATGAGAGTCTCATCTTCCTCTGCTTCTCCTCTGTCCTGCAGTCAAAACATGTTATAACAAAAAAGGATTTGGTATCACGCAAAAATACTGTGCATCTTTTTATCAGGCTTATATAGGGTACAATAGAGCTAAAAAGATTGTCCACGAACTGTATGATGATGGTCAAAACATTTATTTTTTTTAATTGAAAAATGTAAAAAAAATTTAAAATAATTTTGACTTGAATTACTCACTAGCTACAAAAATGTACATATTTCATTAATTTGCCCTGTTGTACCCTACTATTCATGGACACAGAATATATTGTTAGTGTCTTGGTATGCTTTCATGTATTCAGGTTTATAATATTCTGTATTCATAGGCTTCATTTGCTTGTAACAGGTTTGAGATATAATTCATTTTGTTTTATCTACTTAGAGGTTGGCAGTGTTTACTAGCATACCAAGCTGTAACACTTCTGACACTCCAGTGAAGTGCTTCATCCACTCGATGCTCTAAGGGCATTCCACTACTGACTACAGTCTATCAAGGAAAGAACACTGCATAAGACTGTTGTCTTCATGAGCCTCTGTTGGCATGCAGCAGGCAACAGGCAAACTGCACTATTGAGAGGCAGAAGGTTGCCATAAAACCTCATCTCCAAAAGCCGAAATGGCAATAGAGAGGATCTGGCCCTGATCACGATGAGGAGAACGCAACTTTACGGCCTTTTCTTTCTTACTGGTTGCTTCATCTAGTGCCGGCTGGAGTTTTAGTAAAGGAAGTTCATTTTAAACAAGAAAATTACCCTTTTGAAAAAGTAGCACACTTAGCATGCTTTTAAAAAGGGGACTTAATACTGAAATAAGTGCGAACTGAATATTACAGTTAGGTCCATATATATTTGGACACAGGCACAATTTTTATTATTTTAGCTGTTGTCCAAAACATATTCAAGTTACAGTTATATATTTGGGCTTAAAGTGCACACTCTGAGCTTTAATTTGAGGGTATTCTCACCACAATTGGAGGAAAGGTTCAGGAATTACAGCTCTTTAATATGTACCTCCCCCCTTTTTCAAGGGACATACTGTAAGTAATTGGACAATTGACTCAAAAGCTGTTTCATAGACTGGCGTGGGCTATTCCTTCGTTATTTCTAAATGAATTAAGCAGGTAAAAGTTCTGGAGTTGATTCTAAGTGTGCTATTTGTATTTGGAAGCTGTTGCTGTGAACCACATAATGCGGTCAAAGGATCTCTCCATGCAGGTGAAACAGACAATTGGTAGGCTTCAAAATCAAAACAAATCCATCAGAGAGATAGCAGGAACATTAGAAGTGGCCAAATCAACAGTTTGGTACGTTCTGAGAAAAAAAGAACGCACTGGTGAGCTCAGCAACATAAAAAGGCCTGGACGTCAACGGAGGACAACAGTGGTGGATGATCAGCGGATCCTCTCCATGGTAAAGAAAAACCCTTTCACAACATCCAGCCAAGAGAAGAACACTCTCCAGGAGGCAGACCGGCCACTGTCAAAGTCTACAATCAAGAGAAGACTTCACCAGAGCAAATACAGAGGCTTCACCACAAGGTGCAAACAAGGCCAGATTAGACTTTTCCAAAAAAAAAAACATCTAAAAAATCACAGACCACTTCTGGAAAAGCATTCTTTGGATGGCTGAAATTAAGATAAACCTGTACCAGAATGACGGGAAGAAAAAAGTATGGAGAAGGCTTGGAACAGCTCATCTGTGAAACATGGTGGAGCAGTGTGATGGCATGAGCATGCATGGCTTCCAGAGGCACTGGGTTACTGGTGTTTAGTGATGACGTGACAGAAGACAGAAGCAGAAGATGAATTCTGAAATGTATAAGGATATACTCTCTGCCCAGATTCAGCCAAATGCAGCAAAGCTGATTGGACAGCGCTTCCTAGTACAAATGGACAATGACCCAAAACATACAGCAAAAGCAACCCAGGAGTTTTTGAAGGTAAAAAAGTAATTATTCTGCAATGGCCAAGTCAATCTTCTCATCTCTATCCGATTGAGCTGCATTTCACTCGCTGAAGACAAAACTAAAGGCAGAAAGATCCACAAACAAATAACAACTGAAGTCAGCTGCAGTAAAGGCCTGGCAAAGCATCACAAAGGAGGAAACCCAATCTCTGGGGATGTCCATAATTTCTAGACTTAAGGCAGTCATTGCCTGCAAAGGATTCTCAACAAAATATTAAAAATGAACACTTTATTTATGATTAAATTCATTTGTCCGATTACATTTGAGCCCCTGAAAATGAGAGGACTGTGTATAAAATGGTTGTATTTCCTAAGCGTTTTATATTTTCGTTCAACCCCTTGAATTATAGCTTAAAGTCGGCACTTCAGTTTCATCTTGATTGTTTCATTTTAATTATTTTCTGGTGGCACACAGAGCCAAAATTATGAAAAGTGTGTCAGTGTCTAAATATATATGTACCAATTGTATATTTTCAAACACTAACGCATAGTTAGTGCAATTTAGTGGAAATGTATTATGTTTCAATTTATATACTGCAATTACTGAACGTTAGAGTGCTTTGTTTGACCCTTAAGTTGAATCTTTATATGTAATTTCCGAACTACTTCCATGCTTTGAAATCTGGTATAGTTTCTGTCGAGATCCGACAGGATGATGAATATAAACAAAATATACTACTGATACATTTCTTGCCCTCCGTATGTTATATTTAAATATATTTTTTCCTTTACACTTTTTTATATAAGTTTCATTTATTACCTTTAAAAGTACATACACTTTAAAGTAACTTGACAAACCCTGACTTAATTAAGTACTTTACATGTGCTTCAATATGCTTGTCAACACATCAAAATAAGTCTACTTCTTTGAAGCATGACAAAAGTTTACAACATAAGCATTTAAAGTGTACTTTCAATGTCAAACTTTGAATTTGACTTCATTTCCGTTTTTAAAGGTGTACTTAAGTGTGTTAAGTGAAAGTGTGCTCTCTTTAAATACACTTAAGTTGGCTTTTTATTTCATTAATATTAATGATAATATTGTTTTATATAGTACTATATCCTTTAAGATTTGAACAACACTACAAGTGCATATTCTATACATTTAAGTGCACTTCTTTTTCACAAGGGTATGCAAACAATTCTCTTAGCAAGCTATATACCAGCAAAACACTGGTGAGACTGAGCAAACAGGTTTCTCCAGGTTTACATGATCATTTCCCCTAAAATACATTCTCATGAAATGTAAAGACATCTTGTAAAGCATGAAGAGACATACCGGCTCTAACTGGAAATACTCTCCATGCTGCTCACAGCCAATGTCAAACACATACTTCCCTGGACCAGAGGGCTACAAAATAACAATTACAAGAAATAAGAGATCACTGTGTGCGAGAAATGCAATTGTCTTGTTATATTCAAGGCTGAAGTTAATATAGAACACATTAAAACAGTGGTTTTGTTTAGGATGCACAAATTTGAAAGTCAATTAGGTCTATTTATTCTGCTATTTGGACTATACAGTTAGTTGCATTTTATTATGAAATAGTAATGCTCAGAACCACAAATGTAGAGCGTTACTTACATTATTATTGACAAAGTTGCCCTGATATCTGTGGTTCAGATGGATCAGCTCCCCGGTGGACTCCATCTTTCCCATGACCCATGTGCCCATGCACTGAGACCCAGTTTCGTGATGTGTGTATGTACCCTGCCCGTGTCTAAGAGAGAAACACAGAGATACAGTAGATACTTAATAAGAATGTTTTGCCATTCATTTTTAGCTGAACTGAAGACGTTATGAATACTGTTGTAACTAATATCCATAGAGTAGACATATTAGATTACCAGATTAGATCAGAGAGAAAGAGAGTTAAAAAACTACCTTTCATGGTGCAGCCATTCACCATCATATGTGTCTCCATTGGGGTACGCGTAAACACCATGACCCTGCCGCTGGTCATCCACCCAGCTTCCTGTGGAGAAATGTGATATGAGAAGATTGCATTTTATGCTATAAATCCTGGGGGGAAAACTAAGACCACTATAACTATTATTTCTACTTGAATACAATATTTTTTAACTATAAATTATATTACCAGCATAATAATTAAAGTGAAAAGTTGATATGAAAAATGTACATTAATTCCTAAATGTTATTATGAATTTATAAATATATACTATTGTTCATTGTTAGAATAAATTTACTTGCAAATAACTATTTAAATGATAATAAATGATAAATTATGTTCATTCACACAATTCGTAATGTACAATAGATATATGTAGAAATTAACATTAACATAAATAAGTAAAATCAATGTTATGTTAGTGTTACTTATACCGTTATAGTTTGTATTAATATTTTGAATCTTTTATTTTTATCTTTTAATTTCTACATATACCTGAATCATTAAGGTTTTTATTTAATAGTTATTATTTAATTTATAGTTAGTAGTGTCAGTATTTCCACTTATTTTGGGACTTTTTCAATTAGCATTTCAACATTTGCAAAGGTGTTTTTTTCCTTTTCACTGTTTTATAGTCTAGTACGGTAGTATTTGGGCTATATGTTTATTTTAGCTATATTTGATTAACAAAGATCTTTTGAATAGTTTTAGTTAAGAAAACAAAACGCCAGTGTTTACTTTCATTGTTCATTATAACTAATGCATTAACTAATGTTAACAAATTGAACCTAAATCAAATCTACCTATGTTGAGATAACATAAGGTTAGATAATGATGACTCACCTTCATATTTGGAGCCATCTGGGTAATAAAATATACCCTGTCCATGTTTTAAATTCATGTACCATTCTCCAATGTATCTGGCCCCTTTCTTGAACTTATATGTCCCCTGATATACAGACAACAACAGGTTTATCGCATGAGAACAGAAACCGCATACACAGCAAGGTGAAGCTAATGAGTGAGTTTGATGAGCAGAATGACCTGGCCACATCTCTTGCCGTCCTCATAAGCGCCTTGGTAAGTGTCTCCCTTCGGCAGGACAGCTTTGCCCTGTCCATGTCTCTCTCCAGCTTCATTTCTGTCTCCCTCATACTCCTGCAACACACGACTACTGTCGTCTACGTCCACTCACTGTCACTTCAGCCTAACCAGCGTTACTGACGATAACTCACCCCCAGAGAGCCTTGCTCTTCGTCGAAGTCTTCAGAGCCAGCGTCTGACATGATGAGCTAGAGATTGCTGAGCTAGAGCACTAGCAGAGAAGAGCAACAACGCCAAAGCAACCGCTTCAGTTCGACACTGTTTACCGTTACCATAGTAACGCTCAAACACACACGCGACCAAGAACAACACTTTCTCATACAGCACTTTTCTTGTGGTTTATAGTAGTTAATTATTGTTATTATGTTCTTTTTGTTGTTGTTATCTGTTATACATACTTTCAGCTGTACGACACTACCTTATTTGCCTTGTACTTTCTGCATTGTACTTTTATCTATCTATCTATCTATCTATCTATCATCTCTCTACCTCTCTCTCTATCTATCTATCATCTCTCTATCTATCTATATATCTGTCTGTCTGTCTTTCTGTCTATCATCTATCTATCTATCTATCTATCTATCTGTCCCTGTCTATCTATCTATCTATCTACCTTGTCTGTCTGTCTATCTATCTATCTTCTGTCTGTCTGTCTATCTATCTATCTATCGATCTATCGAGCTATCTATCTATCTAATCTATCATCTGTCCGTCGTCTGTCATCTTCTATTATCATCTATTTTGTCTGGCTGTCGGTCGAGTCGTCTTCTTCTGTCACGATCCTAGCTGTCTGTCTATCGGTCTACTGTCTCTCTATCTAATCTGTCTATCTATCTATCTATCTGTCTGTCGGTCTGTCTGTCTGTCTGTCTGTCTATATATATTTCTGTCTGTCTGTCTGTCTATCTTCTGTTTGTCTGTCTATCTATCTGTCTGTCTCTGTTCTGTTCTGTTCTGTCTGTCTGTCTGTCTGTTCTGTCTGTCTGTCTATCTGGTCGTCTGTCTGTCTGTCTGTCTATCTCTCTATCATCTGTCTGTCTGTCCTGTCCTGGTCTGTCTGTCGGTCTGTCTATCTATCTATCTATCTATAATCTATCTGTCTATCTGTCTATCGGAGTGTCCTTCTGTCTGTCATATTCTATCTATCTATCTTTCTAGCTGTCCCTGTTGTCGTCTGTCTGTCATGTCCTGTCTGTCTGTCTATCTATCTATCTATCTCTGCTATCGGTCTGTCTTCTGTCTGTCTGTTCTTTCCATCTATCTATCTCTCGAGCTATCTATCGTCCTAGCTATTCGTATGTCTATCTTTCCTGTCTATCTATCTATCTATCTTCTATCTGCATCTGTCTGTCTGCTGTCTGTCTGTTCTGTCTGTCGTCTGTCCCTGTCTGTCTGTCTGTCGTCTGTTCTGTCTGTCATCTATCTGTCTGTCTGTCTGTCTGATCTGTTGTCCTATCCTTCTATCTATCTATCTATCTGTCTTCCTGTCTGTCTGTCTGTCTGTCTATCAACTCTCTGTCTATCTGTCTGTCTGTCTATCAATCTGTCTGTCTGTCTGTCTGTCTGTGTTTCTGTCTGTCTTTCTATCTATCTATCATCTGTCTGTCTATCTATCTGTCTATCTATCTATCTATCTTCTGTCTATTTCTATCTATCTATCTATCTGATTATTTATTTCTATCTATCTATCTATCTATCGTCTGTCGGTCTTTCTGCCTATCTATCTGTCTGTCTGTCTGTCTGTCCTTCTGTCCGTCTGTCTGTCTGTCTGTCTATCTGTCTGACTGTCTGTCTATCTCTCCTCTATCTGTCTGTCTGTCTGTCTGTCTGTCTGTCTATCGATCTATCTGTCCCTATCGATCTAGTGTCTAATCTATCGTATCATCTATCTATCTATTATCTGTCCTGTTCTTCTGTCTGTCTATCTATCTGATCTGTCTCAGCTAGTCTGCTCTTTCTATCTATTCATAGTCTATCTATCTAGCTATCTTAGCTATCTGTCAATGTCTGTCTGTCTTATCGGTCATGTCTGTCTATCTTCTTCCTACCGTCTAATCTATCTATCTTCTATCTGTCTTCTGTTCTTCTATCTAACGAAAACACTAGTGTGCTATTTATGGAGGCTATATCTTTAACACCAAGCATTTCTGCAGACTCTGTTGATCTTCTCCTTGATTCCTTTAACTCAAAAGTTAAGAATGTTATTGATGACATTGATCCTTTGAAAGTCAGCAAGAAGACTGGCAGACAAAAATCATTTTGGAGAAAATCAACAGCAGTACAGATTATGAAAAGACAATGCAGAAAAGCTGTGCGGATGTGGCGGAAGACGAAACTTGTAATTCACTATAGCATATATAAAGACAACCTTCGTACTTTCAATGTGGAACTAGGCAATGCTAGACAGTCATTCTTCTCAAACCTAATAAACAGTAACTTAAACAACACTCGCACTCTTTTTGCTACTGTTGAGAGACTGACAAACCCCCCAAATCAGATTGCCAGTGAAATGCTCTCCGACAGCAAATGCGATGAGTTTGCTTCCTTTTTTTCTGAGAAGATCAATTATATCAGGAAGGCGATTAGCACATCCAAGTTATGCAGAGGTTAGACATATTCGACCACAATATCAAAAAGATGATACTATGTCTGCTTTTGAAGAAATTGATAGCAAATTTTTGGAAGAAATAGTACAGCACCTTATATCGTCAACCTGCTATCTTGACACACTTTCCACATCTTTTTTCAAAAGGGTGCTTAACTGTTTGGAAGCAGATCTCTTAGAAGTGGTGAACGCCTCACTTCTTTCTGGGACTTTTCCAAACTCCCTGAAAACTGCAGTTGTTAAGCCCCTTCTGAAAAAGATCAATCTTGATAACACCATATTGAGCAGCTATAGACCAATATCAAATCTTCGTTTTTATAGGAAAGATTATTGAAAAGGTATTCTTTAATCAGCTGAACAAATACTTAACTCAAATGGATACCTGGCCAATTTTCAATCTGGTTTCCGACCACAACACAGAGACAGCGCTCATTAACATAATAAATTATATTCGCTTACATTCTGATTCTGGCAAAATACCAGTGCTGGTACTACTAGATCTCAGTACTGCATTCGACACTGTCGATCATAACATACTTCTAAAGAGACTGGAAAACTGGGTCAGGCTTACTGGTATGGTAATCAAATGGTTCAGGTCATAATTAGAAGGGAGAGGTTATTATGTGAGAAAAGGAGAGCATAAGTCTAAGTGGACGTACATGACATGCGGAGTCCCACAAGGCTAANATTAAATGGTTCAGTTCATACTTAGAAGGGAGAGGTTATTATTTGAGTATAGGAGAGCACAAGTCTAAGTGACATGCGGAGTCCCACAAGGCTCAGTTCTTGCACCGCTCTTGTTTTGCCTGTATATGCTCCCACTAAGTCAAGTAATGAGAAATAACCAAATCGCCTATCACAGCTATGCCGATGATACCCAGATTTACCTAGCCTTATCTCCAAATGACTACAGCCCCATTGATTCCCTCTGCCAATGCATTGATGAAATTAACAGTTGGATGTGCAAGAACTTTCTTCAGTTAAACAAAAAAAAAACAGTCATTGCATTTGGAAACAAAGATGAAGTTCTCAAGGTGAATGCATACCTTGACTCTAGGGGTAAAACAACTAAAAATCAAGTCAAGAATCTCGGTGTGATTCTGGAGACAGACAGTAGTTTCAGTAGTCATGTCAAAGCTGTAATTAAATCAGCATACTATCATCTCAAAAAACATTGCAAGAATTAGAGGTTTTGTTTCCAGTCAAGCCTTGGAGAAACTTATTCATGCCTTTATCACAAGCAGGATGGACTATTGTAATGGTCTCCTCACCAGCCTTCACAAGAAGACCATTAGACAGCTGCAGCTCATCCAGAACGCTGCTGCCAGAATTCTGAACCAGAAAATCTGAGCATATTACACAGTCCTCAGGTCCTTACACTGGCTTCCAGTTATATTTAGGATTTTAAAGTACTTTTACTCGTTTATAAATCACGCAATGGCCTAGGACCTAAATATATAGCAGATATGCTCCCTGAATATAAACCGAAACCAGACCACTCAGATCATTAGGATCGAGGCAGTTAGAAATACCGAGGGTTCACACAAAACAAAGGGAATGTGCTTTTAGTTATCATGCCACACGCAGTTGGAATCAGCTTCCAGAAGAAATCAGATGTCCTAAAACATTAGCCACATTTAAATCCACTCAAAACTCTTCTGTTTAGCTGTGCATTTATTGAATGAGCACTGTGCGATGTCCGAAATGATTGCACTATATTATATGTATAATCATTTTTTAAATTCATTTTAAAGCTCTTAAATCAATTTTTTTTTAAATAATTTTCAAAGTTTTTAACTTCCTTGTTTTATTGTTGTGATTATTGTTTTCTTTTCTTTTATGTAAAGCACTCTGAATTACCATTGTGTATAAAATGTGCTATACAAATAAACTTGCCATGCCTTATAATTGTTTTTGTAAGGGAAAACAAGACAAAAAATATGAGGGAAGAACCATTTTGGTAGTCAAAGAGTTAGCTCGACTATAGCTGAAACTGCTTTATATATGTGTATCTTGCAAGGGCTGCGGTGTTTGACCGAACCGGGTGCTGTGTTGCTGCTGCTGATGATGGCTGGCGTTTGCTGTCGCATTGGGATCAGTTCGGTGGTGTAGAGCGTAGGCCGTTGAGTCCGGGACGCGGTCTGTCCTGTATAGTCTTGTGGGAAGCGGGTGACTCGGCTGGGGCATGCGTTTCTGGGGGATGATCGAA
This sequence comes from Sinocyclocheilus anophthalmus, assembly GCA_018155175.1. NCBI lineage: Eukaryota > Metazoa > Chordata > Actinopteri > Cypriniformes > Cyprinidae > Sinocyclocheilus > Sinocyclocheilus anophthalmus. Next base: position 125,355 of record JADLZN010006994.1, read on the forward strand.
ACTGCGGGTATAAGTCTGGGCCAGCGCGTCCGCCGGATTGTGGACCTGATTAAAACCCGCAAATGAAAGATACATTAAACTTGTGGCCTTCACATCCTATAGAGCCCCTGCCGTGCTGGGTGTTGATTAAAGTAAGTAGCGACGTAATCAGATTCAAAATGATGTACTCTAATTAGATTATACGGACCTTGGAGCACAAAACCAGTCTTAAGTCAATTTTCAAATAGTTGTATATACCCCCTGATAAGCGAAATACATAAGCTTGTATGGTTTATTAGCATAGGATAATATTTGGCTGAGATACAACTATTGAAAATCTGGAATCTGCAAAAAAAAAAAAAAAAATTTAGAAAATCCCCTTTAAAGTTGTCCAAATGAAGTTCTGCAATGCATATTACTAATCAAAAATTAAGTTATATATTTACGGTAGGAAATTTACAAAAATATCTTCAAGGAACATGATCTTAACTTAATATCCTAATAATTTTTGGCAAAAAAGAAAAATCAATAATTTTGACCCAATGTATTTTTGGCTATTGTTACAAATATACCCCAGCGACTTAAGACTTCTTTTGTGCTCCAGGGTCACATATTACATTTTACAACAATAATCCAAATTAAATAAACAAGTTAGGTCAAAAGTAATCTAAAAAGTAATCAGAATACATTACCTAAAATGAGGAATCTAGATTACATTACTGACTGCAATTTTCATCATGTAATTTGTAATCAGTAACGGACTACAATTTGTAAGTAATCTGCCCAGCACTGGCTGTATGTTCAATCCCAACCTCGTCTGAGGTGAGCGATGAGGCGTTTTTATCTGCGCCTCTGATGGGCCGATGGGGGAATACGGCCGCCCCGCACTTCAAATAGGCCAGGAAAACAGCGATCACATCTCATGGATGATTACAGACATGCTTGATCATTACTAATGAACAGACTCTGTGTTGTAGAAGCCACTTGGAGGACCAGAGGCCACTGGGATTTTCCTCAGCGCGGAAAAGAGAGAAATCGGCCTCCTTCCAATGTTTTGACTGAGAGCTTTGATTTTCCTGACAGGTTACTAATGTTAACAGCACTCAGACGCGTCTTCACATAAACACTTTCTGCTCAGTGCTGTTTGTCAAGCTTTGTCAAGTGTCGCACTATAGACAACCATATAAAGCTTCGGTTTACTTGATTATATAATATACATTTTTTTTTAGAGAACTCACGTTCAGATGTATCAAATTTGATCATCAGGCTTTTGTGGAGCGTTTGTTTCCAGAAGCTTTACTTATACTTTTCCTCAGTGGAGGAATGATCTTCACAAGCCTCCAAGACATCTCAAATCTCATCTTTTGAGGAACGTTTATTACCTCTCAGTCATCATTATATTGCATTGCATTATATGTTTTAAAGATCTCATTGATTTACAATACTAGCTTTCAGAATTGAACTTTTTGGCCATATAAATATCAGCAACAGATTTTTGCTCAGTTTGGGCTCTGACAAAATTGAGCTGCTATTTTATTATCTTATTTTTCCTCACTATATCATACTATGTGAACAAAATATATATTGCTATTAAAAGCCACGATTGTCCCTTATTTTCCTTTTCTTAAGTTGGCAATCCTAACCACGCCCCCCGTCCTCTTTTTTGAAAACTAAAATATGGTCACCCTACATTATTTTAGTACACACACACAGGTTTGTTTTTGTGAAAAGTGGGGACATCCCATAGGCGTAATGGTTATACTGTACAGACCGTATATTCTATTGCACTACACCAACCCTACCCCTAAACATACCCCTCACAGGAGACTTTGTGCTATTTCAGATTTTCAATACACTCCCTTCTGTGTGATTTATAAGCGTTTTGAAAAATGGGGACATGCGGGTAATGTCCTGAAAAGTCACCTTCTCCTTGTAATACCTATGTCATACCTTTGTCATTATACAAATTGATGTCCTCATTTGTCACAAAAACACGCGCGCACACACACACACACAGCACACACACACACACCCAATCTAATTTTAAGATAGGGATCACTGTGGTTCAAGGCACAATTTCACCAGAAAGAAGACTTATAGGTGAAAAAGAACACAAATAAGAATCTGTATTAAACAGAGAGAGTGGATGGAATCGTAGGAGGAAGATAAATGCACTGGATTTTCCCCGTCGTCTCCTCTGGTCGTGCTTATTTCATGTTTGTCTCAGCTGTTGTTGCTGGAGATCTTTGCTGGAGTCTTAATGAGGTGAGAGCCGCAGCCGCTGTAAATGAGAGCGAATTAAACCTACACGGAGAGATCCTGAACAAACCGCAGCTCCCAAGTAAAGCTCAGAGCGTCTGTGGCTGATACAGGATGAGTGAGATCAGCGCTCCCTCACTTTAATTTCATTTCAAATCAATCAGTGTTATTTTAGCATTGAGACTATTCGTTTTTATCAATATTTATTCTTATATTCTCCAATATAATCTTGTGTGTTTTTGTCATTTTTATAGTTTTTATGAATTTTTATTTCATTGTTTTTATTGTTTACTTTAGTACATCAACACAAAATAAATGAAAAATGCTTCCTTTGCAATGAGCTGAATTTAATTGTTTTTTAAAAAAAATTGTTATTTAATTATTTTTATTATTTTAATGTTTAATTTACTTAAGTAATGCAAAGTGTGTTTTTTTTAAAAAACCCTGCAACAAAATTTTGTTTTAAAGCCGGTACCTCGTAACATAAGTAGGAGACCATACAAAACTAACCACAAGTCTAACTTTCTGCTATTAAATACTTGAAAGTAAAAAATCACACACACAATACAGTTATCTATATCATATATATATATATATATTATATATATATATATATATATCATATATATACACACAAACACACACCAGCACTACTAATTAATTAACAAATTGTATTATTGTAATATTAACAATCTAAAACAATGCAATAAAATCCAAAACACATACATAATATTAAAAAAAACTCTGTTAAGTACTTTTTTTTTTTATATCATGTAGTAGTTGATACTTAGTTGGTTATGTACTCTGCAGTATGTAGTATGCTAGTATTTATGGAAGCTAGTATTTCTACCAAGGGATGAAAAACTTTGCAACTTTTTATGTCACAATTCAGACTTTATATCTCGAACAAAAATCGAATCTGAGAAATCTGAGAAAATAGTCAGAATTGTGAGAAGTAAACTAAAAATTGTGAGAAAAAATTCAGAATAGCAAAAGTAAAAGTCAGAATTGTGAAACAAACTCACAATTGTGAGAAAAAAGTCAAAATTGTTATATATAAAGTTGCAATTACCTTTTTTATTTTTATTCTGTGGCGGAAACGAGCTTTCAGTTCCAAAGTGCTTAAACTAAAAATGACCTTCTAGCACACTTACAAAAACTCAAACACTTTCATGATGCAAAAGAAAACACTGGTACAAAGCGCGTGGTTTCAAAGCAGCGAAACACACACACCACACACACACAAACACACACACCACAGAGGACTAAAAGGGCAGCGCTCCGAGTCACACGGGGAGAAGGAGCTTATTAGTGAAACACAGAGCTGCGCTTGCTGCTGTGTGTGATCTCCACTGCGCTCTGAAGTGTGTGACAAACACGTTTTCTGAGGGCAGATGAAGCAGACGAGAAAAAAAGAGGCTGGTAAATCAGAGGAGACACGGAGAGACCTTCAACCCCACGAGTCCCGCGCCGATGCCCTCACATCCCACACCAGACCAGCTCTGAGCTTCTCTGGCTGTTTCCATTCATTCCTGCACGATTAATGACATCCCATCATGAGCTCATTAACATATGACCGCCCACATCTTTACATATTAAAGATAATCCGGCTCAGCCCTGACCCGTCCTGAGCTCCACAGGTCACAATCCTTACACAATGAGGTACAGTCGCCCTCCCGTCACCCCCGACCACCATGTTTGCGGTTGGCCCGATTATCCAGCAGTTCCCCCCTTGTACCGTGGTCTCCGTCCCCATGCCCGTAGGGCTTCCCTTCATCTCCGCCCACCCACACACCACAGATATAATCCTTTATCGTGCCTTTTATTATAATATGTCTCTTTTTGTTGTTTTTTTCCTGCACCCCTGGTTTCTCAACTCATTCTTGGTATTTTTTGCAAGCGTGCAAATTTCCCATTCCCCTGCTATCGGTGCCTTTCATTTTGCAAAACATACTGTTAAACGACAGTTTCAACACGTCTGAATTCCTATGACACACTCACCAAATCATAAGTACACTGATGGAATCTACCTTTTTGAGATAGCCAAAATTTCCCCGCCTTTCTTTGCCAATCTGAGTTCTTCGCCCACACGTAAGTGTTAAAATCCACTAAAAGCTTGCACGGTAGCCCTCTAAAACATTGGTTGGGGGTCAAACCAACCATGTTGGAGTTGTGTTAAACTAGGGACCAACCAGCAATTGGTTGTTTGACCCACGGTTGGGTATGGGTAAATGTGCAACCCCCACTTCTGGGTATAACCCAACCGCTGGTTCAAAACAACCAATTGCTGGGTTTGTCCTATTTTACCGCATGGGTTGTATTAACCCAGCATTTTTAGAGGTAGGTACACAAACAAAGGTCTGTTTTTCTTTTTCATTCTAGAGTTGTTTTTTTTACTACATGACAGTTTGGGGTCCCGTCCGAGGAGGAGAAATGTCGTGGTAGAGACTTACTGAGAATTCCAGTAAAATAAGCGGCAGCTCACAGTTAACCAGCAGCACAAGCGCTGGAGGATCCCCCTCATTCCCTCCAATTACAGCTCAACAACACAAGAAAGATCGGCGGAGGAGCGGCAGGCCAATTTACAGCAGCTCTGTCCATCGCCTGCCACTTATTAGTCTTCATTCGGCGCGGCTGAAAGCTCCGCTGTGGCGTTTTTACACCTCATTTGTGAGAGAATAAATTTGTCAAAACAAACAGCTTGTCTGTCCTCAGTGTCAGCGATTCCCCGTTCTGCCGAAAGCATCACAACCCTCGATGTCTGCACCGTTTGACCTCAGATACTGACCTGCATGCTCACAACCGACGACAACGAGTGAGAGAAATCTGCTGAGACAGGAAAGATGTATTGGCCAAAAGTTGCCCCGGAGCTCACAGTTGTGTTTCTAGTAAACTTGGTCTCATATATTTCTCCTGAACTTTGTTCAAAATAAATAATAATTAAACACAAATAAGTCACTAGTCAGAGTCACTCAGTTTATATACGCTAATATTTTGAACTATATATTTTTTTTTTCTTTTTTTCGCTTTAATTTAAATTTCAATTTAGTTAGCGTCAGTTAACGTTTGTTTTATTTCAAATAACATTTTTTAATGCATTTAGTTTTACATTGAGCTACTTTTGTCTAGGAGTATCAACAGAAAGATAAGGGTGTTTGTGTAAATCCCCATATAAATTTATGCAACCGATCGAAAACACCTTAGCAACTCACATAGAAACCCCAAGCAACCCCCCAAAACCTTCTTAACCGCCGCAGTTGTTGAGGTTGAAAAGTGGCATTTTAGTGTATTATATATACTTATAGTGGTACTAATATTGTACCTTACCTTCTATTGTTTATTTTTGTTTTGGTTTGAATGTAAAAAGTATTTTTTTTAAAAGGGTTAATAAAAAAAAAAACTAGTAGCTTTAATTTTATTCAGTTTATTTCAGGCCTTCGTCAACACTGAGGACAACCAAACGGGGCCTTATTTAATTTTTGAAATGTTAAAGAACAGACCAAATTACATTCATAATCAGCATGACAGTCGTGTAGTGTGTTCTCGGCTTAAGTTTCTCAAGTTGAAGTTTTCTGTGTAATATTTATAATTTATTTCTATTTAAGCTTTCCAAAAACAATTTTCTTTTTTAGTTCAAGTTCTTAGTTTTTTAGAAGATGTAATATCAATCTGTTATCGATAAATCTCTATTTTCTGCATAAAACGGATGTGTACAGTATCACACACAAAAAGAGAGAAAGTTTGGTGTTCTGGCACTCAGATGATGTCTTAAGGTGTGTGTGGTGTGTGTTGTGTGTGTGTGTGTGTGCGTGTGTGTGTGTGTGTGTGGTGTTTATCAGAGGTGTGAGTGTGTGTGAGTGTGTGTGATAGAGAGTGTGTGTGTGTGTGTGTGTTGTGTGTGAGAGTGTGTGTGAGTGAGGTGAGTGAGTGAGTGTTTTGCTTGCAGTATGGATACAGGCAGCATCTGTGGACCATTCGCCTCGAGAACGGGACCTGAACAGTGTCTTAATAAAGCAAAAGAAGAAGATGATTTTAAAGTCTTGACACACGGCGGGGGGCCTGTGACTCTCAACGGCCACACACAACCTCTACAAAAACACACAACAACGTAATAAAGCCGACAGCAACAAGCCACCACTTTCTGAAACACAGCAGATCAAACCGGTGCACTCACAGCTGAGGGCCAGAAACATCTGCCAAACTCATTCTGAAGACAAACCAGGGTATCTGAAAGTTAACTACATAAATGAAAACCTCACTGAGACGTTCATTAAGTCTTTTTTGTTTCGCAGTATTATGGTTACCTTCCTATATAAAGAGAGATTCAAAAACTTTGGTATACTTTCGTCATATCTTAATGTGTAAATTATAAAATTGCGTTATGACCAAGGTACAGTTTATGAAGAAATAAGACAGACACAATGTTCTTTTCAAAAAAGCACTGCTGCAAACACTTTGTGAGACTTCAATGTGCATGTATTTCACTATTTAAAGTTAATGCGCATTTAAGTTCAATTAAAAATTTGGGAACATAGTAGACGACACTACATGTTAATTAATTTTTTTAGTCTTTTTTTGTTTTTGCCAATTTTTTGTATGTATATGTAGTACCTATTTATTGATATAGATGTACATCTCTGTTTATTTTCTGTCTGACCTACGATGAACCAAATAAAGCAAAAAAAAAGAATACTTTTTTGCGACCACTGTTCTGTATATTATACAATTTAATGACAGCAAATGAGATGGACACAGACATCGAAGTGCAATACTAAATCAAAAATTTAAATACAATTTTAATTAAACAATAAAATAAAATAATACAAATTACACGTTACAATTATATGAAATGCTTGATACTATGGTCATGCAATAGAGCACAATGACTAGAAAACTGAAGATAGATACTATTAAAGTCATTTATTTGTATAGGGTTTTCACAATCGCCATTTCAAAGAAATTAAAGGGGTCAATGATGTTGCTAAAAAAACATTATTTTATGTATTTGGTGTAATGAAATGTGTTTAGGCGGTTTAAGGTTAAAAAACACATTATTTTCCACATACGGTACATTATTGTTCCTCCTCTATGCCCAGCCTTTCTGAAAAGCGTCGATTTTTAAAAAGCTCATCGATCTGAAAAAGCGAGGTTTGCTCTGATTGGCCAGCTATCCAGTGCGTTGTGATGGCCAAATACCTCAAGCGTGTGACGAAAATGTTACGCCCCTCACCATACTGTGATGCCGTGTCCCGGCCGGAGCGACGAGACAAAAACATTAAAAACCCAATATAAACGAGGCATTTGTAGCATCCAATGGGGACATAATTACTGAATATAATGAATTGTACTGTCTTTTTACGCGTTGCATATCACGCTGCGTAAACATAAAACCACGTCTGCATTTATGATCGGAGAAATGACAAACAACAAACGCTACTCTACACTGCTCAAAACTCGCGTTTGACTCATCAGTGGAAAATTCTTTATATATAAAACACGTACTTACAGTCTGTGAGTCAAAACATTGTAGTCTAAAGTTACTCTACCAGGTTCAGGAAACAGTCCTCCATAAAAATGTGCTGCACACATCTGAATATACGGGTTGAAGTGTTCTGGAACAGTGTTGTAAATAATGTCTTCTTTTGGAAGACCAAACAAAGGGAGTTCGCTTTTTTTAAGAAACACACCAGCGTCACACATGGCGGGATAGAGGAGCGGAGGCCGGTGGCTACAGAGAGGTGTGGTTAACTTAACTTTTATAAAGAATGTCTTCTTGGATTTGAGACTTTAGTCTTTGCAACTTTAAGACCTTTTTATGCACCAAGAGAGGTAAAACACTCCAAAGAGAAAGGAAGATTGAAAATAGCTCATATGACCCTTTAAAGAAAATTTGAGATGTTCATGTTTAGGATATTTTAATAGTCTTATGCCTTATAATCACAGTTAGCAGATTTTCATCGTGAATTGAGAAATTACGTGACATTTTGGACTGTAAAAATTCAAGCAGTACGAGCGACATTTCTTATATCGCTTAGTAGACTCGCTACACACCAAAAGAATATATGTGACCCTGGACCACAAAACCATTTCTTTTTTCAAATTTTTTTCAAAGTTGAGATGAATAAATAAGCTTTCCATTGATGTATGGTTTGTTACGATAGGACGATATCTGGCTGAGACAACTATTTGAACATCTGGAATCTGAAGGTGCAAAAAAATAATCTTCAAGTTGTCCAAATGAAGTTCTTAGCAATGCATATTACTAATCAAAAATTAAGTTTTGATGTATTTACGGTAGGAAATGTACTAAATATCTTCAAAGAACATGATCTTTACTTAATATCCTAAAAAAAAGAGATAATTTTGACCATACAATGTATTGTTGGCTATTGCAACTTATACCCGTGCTACTTATGACTGCTTTTGTGCTCCAGGGTCACATAGATCTCTCGGCTGTGAAGCGATCTCTGCTCAGAAGAGTGTTTGGTCTGGTTCATTTGGAGGATGAAGTGAACTCGCGCTCGCTTTCCCTCAGGCACTCGGAGATGAAGATATGAATGATATAAATGCGTTAACGATGCATGATCCTCATCTTGTTAATGGGACGGTTATTAAGAGTAATTATCTCTGATAGAAGAGAGATCGTTCCTGAGAGCTTGAAAGAATCTGTATGGATCCGACAACAACAAACACTCACAAGATTCAAACTCTTCTTTATGTCTTAGTTATTTTGTTTTCCTGAAAAAAAAAAAAACTTTTAAAAACTACAGTTTTTTTCTAAGACGAAACTTAAGATGGTTTCAAATTCCTGAAAAGAAGGTTCAGTTAACATTTATTTTATTTCAAGTAATAAAAATGCTTTTTTTATGGTTTTACTTTTAATTTTATTTTTAGTTCATGAACTAACTGCAGTGCACAGTTGTATTTATTGGTATTTATTAGATATAACTATTTATTAGATAAAGATGAATAGATACTGCAACAAATGAATTGCTCATTGTTAGTAAATTTCAATTAACTAGTGTTCACTAATGTGACCGTAATGTAATGTGTTTTATTTTTGTTATAATTTTAGGCAGTTAGTTTGCGTTTTGTCAATTTTATTCTTTTGTTTGGTTTTTTTTTAAATATAGTTCTATACATTTTTTATTTATTTTACTAATGGGACAGTGTTACCAAATATATATATAAAAAAATCACTGTAGATATTTAACTAATAAGTCAAACTAACCTCTAACCAGTCTTAAATCTGCAAAGTTAAGATATTGAATTAATTTATAGGGGTTTTTAAAATATTATGCATATAATTAAAATTTTCAAAAAATGTTCCGGTGTAAAGTATTAGACAAAGGAACCTCACAGTATATGATCAGAAAATGCCAAGTCTGTCATTTAATTCTTAGGGCAAATGAAGATGTTCTCAAGCAAATCTCTCTCTACACTGAACCTTTGATTGATGTACATAATAATAATGGTGGTGTGTGTTGTGTGTGTGTGTGTGTCTGCACACACACACACACACGATATTCAGCACTCACAAGCTCTAATGAGACCAAGTTAAGAAGTAAAACAATATGATGCAAACTGACAAAACCTCCCACAGCTGGCCTCATTACTGACCGCTGAGAGACTGAGACACGACACACTTCAGCGCCTGCCTCCAATTAAATGTCTTCAATTGGATGGAGCGCTGGTGACCACATACATTCCATAATGATGCCCACCGGCCACTCACTCTCTCTCTCTCTCTTTCTTTGTGTGTTTTATGTCTTCCTCAATCTCATTTAGATCAGTTTATCTGCATGTGTGTGAGCTGTTCTATTATAAAATCACCATCAGAAAATATTAAAAAACAACTGAAATCACAATATATAATAGTTATAGCGTGTTGTAGTCTGATTGACGGAGACTACACACACACAACAACACCCACAAAACACAACATACTTATATATATCAAGAGTATATATGAATCAATGTAAATTTAAAAGAAGGGTTTATTTTTTACAGATAATTATTTAATTTGTAAATTATTTCAAAACTTAAAACATATAATATATAATATATATAATATATATATATATATAGATAGATAATCAATCTATTATATATATATTATAATAGCAGTAAAATATCAAATTTTAATGATTAAAATATTTATTTTATAGAGGCAAAACTGCATAGTGATACACAGCAGTAAGATACAAGACAAACAATACACTAAATAAAATATAAATTTTGATTGTATTGTTAAAATTTACTTTTTAAAAATGTTAAACCATTAACATTTATCATTATTTATGTAAAAAAAAGATTGCGTATGACATAATAAATAATAGAAAATTAACTGCAAAAAGACAATGACACACATTGAGTAACAAATCTGTGAATCAAAAACAAGCCATCCAAATGCATGATTAAATAACATGAACACACAAAGTGACTTACACCACTTTTGAATATTAGATCCTGACTGGCTGATAAACTCTTCAAGATGTCAGGTGATTCATTATCTAGGCTATAATGGCTATGAAGTAGTTCTCAAATACTCCTACAATGTTCTGTTTACATGATACTTTCACTACCAGCAACGACTAACAGCTGCTTTGGCTGTTTCTAGATCATTTTATGCGTGAAAACGTGCGTGATAAGCATGGTAGCTTTGGAATGACAGGAAAAAAAAGTAACACTTTATGTTGTAAAGTGACACTTCTACATGCTGGAAAACTAGTTTGTTAGAGGAAAAGATGTTTTAAAACAGCAGAGCTACTGAAAAATACTTGTGGTTTGCAACACTGCAGTGACGGACTCAAAGGAGAGGCGTGAAACAGGTGGAAGTAGAGAGTGGATGGAGAGAAAGAGGAGGTGGAAAGCGCGAGAAAATCGATGTCTCGCTCGTCACGATTGATCGGAGGACTTTTGGAGAGTTGTGTGAGGAGTTTGTGTCGCGCCGGTGGGCGGACGGAGGCGTGTGGGTCGGAGATTGATGCAGACATTACCGGCTTCAGACCCGAATGAACCTACAGATCATCTCCGCCAGCTGTTCCCACCTCCAAACTTTCACCCAACTCCATAACCGAGCCAATTAGAGCGGCCGCCGTTCGTGAGATCGGGCGGCTGTTTGCGTTTCAGGACGCGGTCTCTCGGCGCTTGTGACGCGGCGGTGAGTTCAGGCAGGAAACGCTGGAGTGTGAAGAGTTTTATGAGGAGGAAAACGAATCCATCACGGCTCGAGATCATCCAGAAATCAATGGAGCTCACCGGGGTTTGAGCAGATGCACATCTATTAGCCGAATCTCCATGCACAATTTTCTGGAAGAGGCTTTTAGGGTTTAAGGAGCGCGTCGTGCGGCTCCTCGGGGCTCCATCCACGCTGCAGAGAAACACATAAAAGTGTGCATGCGCCCGGACGGACAGCCCACTCCTCCTGCGTGGGAAACATCAGAGCGCCCAGCTTTGATGCCCGGAGGGAGAGAGCCATTTAGAGAGGAGAAAACTAAACGCTGAGGTGGCAGGAAAGCCATAGAGCCATTAAATCGACATTAGATGAGGAAAAAAAGACTGGCAGACCTTACTAATTACAGTGTGTGTGTGTGTGTGTGTGTGTGTGTGTGTGTAGATGGGAGATCTGGGGGAAATCGTCTTAAAGAAGTTTAGATTAATTCCAAGAATGTTCCTAAGTGCAATTCTTGATAAGTGATCAAATATTCTCTTAAGAAAATGACAGGCTTTGGTGTTTGTATGATAGTTCTTGCCAAAGATGAACTATTAATTTGAAACAGCCAATAAACTGTGGATTTAAGATAAGACGGAGGTTATCATACTTTCAGAATTTATGATGTGCGAGTTTTGTCTTCAGAACAATATCAATAAAAGATAACATTAAATATTTTTGAGAATGCAGTTAAAAAATGAGACAATAACAGGTTATTTGATGTGATTAATTGATCTATGATGATATTTAGGATGTTTTTTTATGCCACCTTAAATTAGAATATGAGAAAATAACAGTTACAAAGATTTTTATTCTTAAGAAACAACTATTTATTCCGACAAAATATTATAGTTACTTCCAAAAAGTAAACCTGCAATAACTTCACTGCACTCTAAAAAAATGCTGGGTTGTTTCAACCCATCTTTGGGTCAAATATGGACTAACCCAACTTTTGGGTAAAAAATGTCATTTAAAAATGTAACCCAACAGCTGGGTTAGTCCATATTTGACCCAAAGTCGGGTTGAAACAAGCCAGCTTTTTTTAGAGTGTATCATCATAAACAGAAATGGAACTTTATTGTTAGAAATATTCTGAAAGGGCCTATCCTACATAATATCCTTTAGAAAGAAGTTAAGAATCTTTGTAAGATAAATTCCAAGAAATTCATAAGAATGTTTCTAAGTGTAATTCTTAAGAAAATTCTCTCTCAAATATTTTCTTGAGAATTTTTGTTTTCTTAAGGAAATCTTCTAACACAGCCAGAAGAAAGTTAGAAAACAAGAAAACATCAGTTAAGATGAATATTACATTGGAAACATTTAAACAACATTAGCCACAGATTCCACCAAAGCTCCTAAAATAAACCTGCAGCAACTTTTATCATAAACAGAAACGACACTATATGCCATAAATATTCTGAAATGTTCTTATCCCACATGAATCTATCAGAGCTGCTGATCTCTCAGTACTCGTTCAGTGTTAGTAATTAGTCTGAAGTGACGCTCTTCAAACTGTTCAATCACATCTCTCGTGACATTTGCTGAAATACGCGATTGATTTCATTCAACAGGAATCGCCACAGAATCCAGGCTGGATTTAGATGGGAAAGACCGAAATGTCAAGGAGCAGGTGAGCATCTGATGACTTTCAGCAAAAACGGGAATGATTTCATGAAGTGCCAATTTAAGACTGATAGAGAACAAATCAGCCTCGGTTTTATCATCCTCCCAGCTGCTGCTCGTGTTGTACAGATAATTTTTTACTGACATGAGCACAAACTGACACCACAAAAACATATTAAATACTATAAATCTGTATGTGTGCAAGTGTGTGCATATGTATGCATTTTTACAATCGAACAATTTTTCATTACAAATAACACCCACTATATTAACTGCATTGCATTGGAATTGGATCTCAGTCACACTGCTCTATGGATATCGGTCATCAGATTATATAAACCCACATTGGTGGACCACTAATTAGACAACAACCCTGATCTATGGAGAGAGATATCAAACCTGCAGATGATCCATACATCACTGCTGAGGTGATAACAGTGTGTGTGTGTGTGTGTGTGTGTGAGACATCAGTCGGAACGGCTCCTCCGGGAAAGACCCGGACACTCTTTTCCCTCCCAGCACAGCATGACTGTGTGAGAGTGGATGAGTCCGGCCCGTGTTAATAGTGCTCTAATGCACGTAATGAGAGCAGAGAGCATTCCTGAGCGCATTACATCCACACTTACAGCACTTACAGCCTCAGATCATCACCAATCAATCCTGCCTTCATCTGCTGAGAACCAAACTTCCTCTCTAGTCTGAAAGAGCATTCACTGCAAGTGCAAAACACTTCAATAACAGTGTAAGTGAACTTCAGGGGACAACTATCATAAAAACACATCAAATGAGCCCTGTAACAGCTGAGATCATCACCTGAAGCTCCCTGTATTTCTGAAACTCCACTAACCATCTCAAACAGGTCCTGTCTGTCTTTTTCTCCCTTCTATTCCTCCCTCAGCCATAAACACCCGTAATGGACACAATGAGGCTCCTGGAGCAGGAGGAGGCACCTGGTGCCACTGACTCATGTGCTCAAACTATTGTATTCAGTAAGAATCAATCAGTGCTTCTCAGTGTAATTCGATTCTTTTCACAAAGGAGCAGCGATTCAATCTGAAAATGGAAATGCCACTTCACTGGGAGGAGCGGTGAGGGAGCAAACAGCCGGTGTGAGAATGATGGAGTGACACCACCGACAAAACCATCATCTTCACATGGGCCGCAAAACAAAACTTATGAGGATTTTAATGGCAAATGGCTTGATTGTTGATCATATCACCCGTTCCCACTGTGATTGGTGGGATTCACATTCGGTCGCAGCTTCTGAAAATCTGCGCACAAATGGGATGTACTGCTGGTACAAAGACAGAAGAGCAAAACAGCTTGCTTGCTGTAAAAAAATTAAAGTGCCCCTATTTTTACAGTTCCTAATATTGTTTTGGGAGTCTCCTACAATAGGACTACAGCATGCCACAGTCAAAAAACGCTTTAGTTTTCTCAAAATATGCATTTAATATCACACAATTTTCCAGCGATTCTCAAACGATTCGTTCGAAGCAGTTTAAAGATTCAGTCTCTCTAAACCCCTCCTTTCCATGAGCCCTCACTGCTCTGATTGGTCAGATGGCCCAGTCTGTTGTGATTGGTCTACCGCGTGCAGCGCTTTTCAGAATCTATACACCTTTTTCAATAGTTCTGTATTTTGAACGCTCTATAGAAAATATAACATCTATTATTTATCATACTTACAAATTGTGATTCAGTGGAGTCAGCTGGTCCAAATAAACAGGGTACTGAGCCAACTTTCAAGAGCAAGCGTTTTGTGAATACCGTGTTAAACTCCCCGAGATTAGAGAAGCAGTCAGTAGAATGCCGTGTTTGTGGGCGGGGTCAAGTTGTTCGCGGCCGGCCAACGTAGAACATAGGCACGCATTATGCAAATATGTTACCCCGTGAGGTGTAGCCGTCATGGAAGTGGGATTCGAATTATTAACGACTCGTTTAGGCTGTTCAAGAGTCGATTCTTTATTTTGGGAGACAACTTTATTTAACATGCACTTTCGGCTTTGCAACTTTGCTGATCATTTACATTCATATACAGCTACATTACACACTGCATGAAAAGCAATATTCGAAATGGCATAATAGGGGCACTTTAAATTCAGGAGGGGCCAAAATAGAATAGTATCATTACCAAATGGAATAAACTAAAGTCTGACAAAAAAATAGCAGTGGACAAATATTAGGAGTAAAAGTGAGAAATATATATCTATTATATATCTGTGTGGGTGGTGTGTGTGTGTGTGTGTGTGTGTGAACAGTGTAGTTACATATATATAAAAAGTATATTGGACAATATTATATTATGTATAGTAATATATATTATTACCAGTTAATGTATAACTATGTAAAATAACGTTATAATAGTATCCATAGGTAAACATTTTTGCTTTCAGTTGGTAATGTATTATGAAGTGCACCCACCACCCACGTGTATACATATATTATACACATATATATATCTATATATATAAATATCTATAATAATAGATATATATATTATACACACACCACAAACAAAGATATTGAAAAACAAAATTATAATCATAAATTAATCTATATATTTAATATATTATTTCTATTTGGATATTCCACATTATATGACCTAAAGTATTACGTCGGTATATACAATCTAGATATATACTAATATATATTATCATACATGTATACAATGAATATGTTGTATAAATAGTCATTAAAATGGGATAGTCTGATTTATTTAATATAATTATTTCTAATAATATATACATTATTGATATAAATTTATCTATTGCGATATAGTAATATATTTCTAATAGTATATTTTCAATTAATATTGGATATTCTGATATAATAAATTAGACCCTGATCAAAACTCATTATTTTGAGACTTTGTAGAGAACATGTGAGGTTAAAGTTAGCAAAAACGGCTGAAAGAAACAACTAAAGTTAAATCTGAGCACTTATGAGCAAGGAAATCACAAAGCAACCTTAAATAAAACTAAAAAAAATAATTTCACTCTCCAGCCACAGTCCTGTTATCACAGCTTCCTCGCTTAAAATGACTCTGGATACCGCAGAAGACACTCGGCTCAAAAAAAAGTCAATTTTTCATTCCCCTCGCAATAGAAATACTAAAGGCTCCGACTATCTCTGTGTCAAATTGGCAATCAGAGGCACTTTTTGCCATTACGTGAGTGAATTACGGCCGTTTTCACAGCTCCGCGTGAGCGTGAACCAGCGATCGGAGGAAAAGAGATCTGATCCTAATGCCCTTTTCTTCCTCAAGCTCGTCTAAGAGGCTGAGATTTCCCAGCGGAGGGAGAACAGAGTCTTTCCTCCAGCGCCTTTGAGGTTTGCCAGCACACGCTAATGACTGTCTCTCAGTAATGACTCCGCCGAGGGAGCAGCGAATAATCGGGTCGCCCCGATTGAGTGGGGGCTTGAAGATCCGGTCAGCTTCTTGAACTGCTGTTCGCTTCCCTCTCAATCTGTCTTTCTCCATCTCTACCACCCGTGCCTTTGTCACCGAGACTGTCTAATTGGCACAAGGAGCCCCTCTTTCTCCTGTGCGAGGGGTGAATCCCTGAATCATTGATGGAGGCATTTGGAAGAGGCCCGGTCTGGTGTCTTAGTAATGGAGTAAAGCTACACCCACTCTGGGGCTCAGGATCGGGGTTAGATCACATCTTACCTCTAGAGTAACCACAAGCGTGCCATGAAATGATTGCATTCCTGTGCAAAACCTCTTTGTTTTTCAACTGTCACATGGTTAAAATGGTGTATTCTGGCATCATTTGCTCATGATGTCAATATCACGGCATTTCAAACCTTCTTTGGAACATGAAACGAGTTTGTATGAAAGCAGACTGTGAACTACATTCTAAAAGTTCTACATTTAAGTAAATCAAAGCCTTTAAATGCAAACCTTCCTCTCGATTACAGCTCTCGATTTTCATTCATGTTCATGTGTAGTGCTGGGTATTTACTGAGCACATGCAATCTGGAGTACGTGATCGGACTTTAAAACTAAAATTACATTTTAAAATGCTCATAATCAGATTACAGTTACTTTTTATGGATTACACGATTACATATTCACAATGGCAGCAAATCGCATTCAAGTTTGTTATAAAAACGAGTTAGGAGAAAAAGTAATCAAAAAGTAGTCCAATTACATTACCTAATATATGTGTAATGTCTCGGTTACGTATGGTAACCCTCATTCCCTGAAGGAGGGAACGGAGACCAACGAATTGGGATCTCGCTTAGAGAGACCAATCTACTTCGAGTGCAAACTAAACGAGCCAATGCACATTGGCATGCGATTATTGCATCCAGCTGCTGCTGATCACAGCGTGAGTATAATTAGGCAGCAGATGCAGGATATTAGGTTTTCGCTGAGGAGCCGAGCCGGTCACCCGGCCGCTCAGCGGTGGTACAGGAGCTGTGGCGACGAATTGGGATCCCTTCCAAAAGGCCACAGATACTGCCGCTTCAAGTGTCCTGTGGAAGCCACCTGCGCCCCACTTTTGGAGTATAGGCCAGAGCTTGCACAGAGGACAGCCTACTGATGCTATGGCATTACCCAATGAGTAAGACTGGATAACACTTGGAAAACATACCCGTTCTACTTGGAATAGGGGCGTTACGGAAGCTCGAACCTTACCGAAGGAGGTTCGGAAGCAATACACATATGAACATTCATTGGGTGCATATGGAAGAATGGAGGTGATTTAACCCTCTTGGAATGGCAGAAGTCTTCCGGGGAAACACGGGCTCAAGGCTATTTTGTGGGCTTTACACATATGGGTTCCACTTAGGTCTTACATATGGAACCCTGTCTCCTACCGGTTCTCGAGGATTCAACGAGTGAAGGCCTTGCACCGGACGCTCCGCCACGTCTGGCTGCCGAGGGGACGGAGGAACTCAACAGGATCTACTATATGGACTCTCTGGAGTGGATTTAGCAAGCCGACCCGAAGCCGGGGCATCTCAGTGCTTCTACACGTTTGAGATGAGAACACAGGAGGATACCAGCTCCACAAGAAGGCTATAGAATCTAACGAGCGTGTTAGGGGTCGCCCAGCCCGCAGCCCTACAGATATCTGCCAGCGAGGCGCCACGAGCCAACGCCCAGAAGGATGCAACACTTCTAGTAGAGTGAGCTCACAACCTGAATGGGCTGGGCACACCCTGTGCCTGATAAGCCAGGGTGATGTCATCCACTATCCAGTGGGCCATCCTCTGCTTAGAGACGGAATTCCCCTTCTGCCGGCCTCCGTGACAGACAAAGAGCTGGTCTGAGGTCCTGAAGCTTTGTGTCCGGTCTACGTAGCACCTTAAGGCTCGGACCGGACAGAGCAAAGCTAGGGCTGGGTCCGCCTCCTCCGAGGGCAGCGCTTGGAGGTCCACATGACTCCTGCACCAGGGCCCGTTGCGGGAACCTTGGGCACACTCGAACCCCCCCCCCCCCGGGCCGGGCCGGGGCTTCAGGGTTACCTGGGAGTCAGCCGGCACGAAATCCAGGCACGAATCGGTGACCGAAAATGCGTGCAGGTCCCCTACCCTCTTGATGGAGGCCAATGCCAGCAGGAGCAAAGTCTTCATCGAAAGAAATTTTAGCTCGACCATCTGCAAAGGCCCAAATGGGCCCTGCTGTAGTGATGTGAGCACCAGAGTCAGGTCCCAAGAGGATATAGAGGGGGGGGCAAGGAGGATTTAGGCTTCTCGCCTCCTTGAATCAACCTGACGACCAGGTCATGCTTCCCCAGCGACTTCCCTTCTATGGGGTCGTGGTTAGCAGCATTTGCAGCGACATAAACTTTGAGGGTGGAGTAGACAGACTTTGCTCCAATCCTTGCTGTAAAAAGGACAGCACGACTCTGATCGGGCATATTCGGGGGTCTTCTCGATGAGAACACCACCACTCAACGAACAGGTTCCACTTCAAAGCGTAGGCGTGTCTCGTAAACGGTGCTCGTAGAAGGTGATGGTGTCAACTGCCTCTTGAGGCAGGTCACTTAGAACCTCCGCGTCCTGTCTAGGGACCAGACATGAAGTTTCCAGAGGTCTGGACGCGAGTGCCAAAGGGTGCCCCGTCTCTGAGTCAATAGATCTTTCCTCAGAGGAATTGGCCATGGAGGAGCTGTATTGCGAGAGATCAGTCCAGGAAACCAGGTCCGGGTAGGCCAATAAGGTGCCACCAACAGGACTTGCTCCTTGTCCTCCCTGGGATATTGCAAATGCCCCGCGGCAGCGGTGGACAGGTAGTCTGTGCTGAGTGTTCCCTCGGTCAGGAAGTAGAACAACTGGCTGTGAGAGGTTTTTGGAGAGGCAAACGGGTCTACCTGAGGGGTTCCGAAATGTCTCCAAACCAGCTGGACCGTCTGGGGATGGAGTCGCTATTCTCCCGGGAGCGCAGCTCGTCGGCTGCCCGGTTGAGCAGGCCAGGAATGTGAACAGCACGAAGCGACCTCAGATGCTTCTGACTCCAGAGGAGGTGGTGGCGGTCGAGTTGCTACGGGAGCGCAGACCACCTTGTCGGTTGATGTACGCAACGGTCGCTGTGTTGTCCGTGCGGACTAGTACATGCTTGCCTCATAAGCGCCCTTTGAGACGGCTCAGGGCAAGGTGCACTGCCAGCAACTCGAGGCAGTTGATGTGCCAGTGCAGTTGGGGCCCCGTCCAAACCCCTGACACTGCAAGCCTGTTGTACGTGGCCCCCCAGCCGGTGGTTGAGGTATCTGTGCAAACCACAGCATGCCTGGGGACCTGCTCTAGGGGCACTCCTGCCCTGAGAAACGCAAGGTCTGACCACGGGGTGAAGGTTTGGCGGCAGGCCGGTGTAACTTGGACCCGGAAAGTGCCGCGTTGCCACACCCACCTCGGGACTCGGCCATGGAGCCAGTGCTGCAGCGGTCTCATATGGAGCAGCCCCAGCGGCGTGACTGCCGCCGTACCTGCCAAATGCTCCAGGAGCCTCTGAAATTGTTTCAGTGGGACCGCCATCCTGCTCTTGAATGTATTCAAGCAGTTCAACACCGACTGAGCACATTCCTGCGTGAGGCGTGCTGTCTGTTCGACCGAGTCCAACTCCATACCGAGAAAAGAGATCCTCAGCGTCGGGGAGAGTTTGCTCTTTTCCCAGTTGACCCGAAGGCCCAACAGGCTGAGGTGTGAAAGTACCAAATCCCTGTGTTCTCACAACTGATCCTGAGACTGAGCGAGTATGAGCCAATCGTCGAGGTAGTTGAGAATGAGAATGCCCTGTTCTCTCATGGGAACAAGGGCTGCCTCCGTAACTTTCGTGAAGACACGGGGCGACAGGGACAGCCCGAACGGCAGGAGCTTGTACTGGTATGCCCGCCCCTCAAACGCAAACCGCAGGAATGGCCTGTGGCGCAGAAGGATCGACACATGGAAGTATGCATCCTTCAGGTCAATCGCTGCGAACCAATCTTGGGGACGGGAATACACATGAAGATGCATTTTCTGCTGTGAGCATCTGGAACGGGAGCCTGTGAAGGGCCCGGTTAAAGATGCGAGATCCAAGTATGGGTCTCAACACACCGCCTTCTTGGGTACAAGGAAGTAAGGGCTGTAAAACCCCGTCCTCATATCGGCTGGAGGAACCGGCTCGATCGCGTCCTTCGCCAGCAGGACTGCGATCTCTGCACACAAGACAGGAGCATCAGCTGCTTTCACTGTCGTAAAGTGGATGCCACTGAACTTGGGGGGGGGATGCCGGGCGACTTAATCGCATAGCCGAGTCTGACGGTTTTAAGGAGCCATCGGGACGGGCTGGGTAGCTCTAGCCAGGCGCCCAGACACCGCGCAAGTGGCATCAACAGAACTACAGGCGTACCCACAGTGGGGCAGCACGGAAGAACGCAGGGACCCGGGCCCGGGCATCTCGTAGCCGGTCCGAGGCGGGGTCTGGGTGTGTGTAACACTGACCTGCGTTCGAGCAGAGGGTGCGTGGGTAGTCCGTTGGTTCGTCCTCCCGATCTGCCCACTGCTGCTCACAGGCGAGAGAGGAGGGTGAGTGCGATACGGCACTGGATCGTCCACAACCCCCCGTCCCCTCTGGGGACCCAGAAATAGAGGAATTGCTCTTTGTCAAGAATTTGAGTACCACTGAGGAGAGGAAAAAAGGAAAAACAAGAGGATTCTCCGCCAGGCCCTCTCCGGGGAGGGAGGGATACGTTCACATATACCAAGAAGCAACTCCTCACATCTCTGGGTTCGGGGGGGCCCCCACCTTTTTTTTTCAGGGCCTCTTGTTCTTTCGAGGACCACAAGGGGGTTCTAGGGGGCCTGGACGGGTGGGGTGGCCTGCCTACGCCCAGCTCCACGGCGCAGCTTGCTGGAGGCTGCTTCGGGGCACAGCCCTCGGCGATGACGGGGCTGAGGCACTGCCAAACGGCGGACGGGTAGACCCGCCCTCGGCAGCAGCTGCATGCCGGGGCAGGATGTACCTGATGGGCTCAGTCTGCTTTTGGGCAGCGGAGAACTGCTGGGCGAAGTTCTCCACCGTGTCGCCGAAAAGGCCGGTCTGGGACACGGGGGCGTTCAAGAATCGTGTCTTGTCCGTCTCGCACATGTCGGCCAGACACAGCCAGAGATGGCGCTCCTGGACCACCATAGTGGACATCGCACGACCCAGAGACGGTCACGGTCACGGTGCGGAGTTCCTTGAGAACTTCCGGGTCGTGACCACCCTCGTGCAAGTCCCTCAGTGCCTTGCTCTGGTGCACTTACAATCACGCCGTAGCGTGTAAGGCAGAGGCAGCTTCTCCACAGGCCGTATAAGAACTGCCGATCAAGGCCGACGAGTGCCTACAGGCCCGGGAGGGGAGCAAACGGTTTGCCCCGCCAAGTGGTAGCGGCATTTGGATGCAATTGCATCGCAACCGTCCGCTCCACCTGGGGAACTCCCGTGTACCCCCGCGCTGGACCCCCATCAAGGGTGGTGAGGGAGGATGAGCCACTGGGCCGGTTTCTGGCAGTGAAAGGTGCCGTCCATGACCCAGTGATCTCATCATGCACCTCCGGGAAGAAAGGCACTGGGGTGGGGCCCTGAGAACCAGCGCGAGCCACCCCGAAAAAAACCAATCATCCAGCCTTGAGGGCCCGGGACGCGGTGGATGTTTCCACTCGAGCCCTACACTCGGTGCGGGAAAGCATAGCATACATTTCCCGGGTCCATATCCGGCACCGCTGGCCGCCCAGAGGGCGGCAACGCTGATGGATCTTCATCCCCAGACAAGTCTGGCTCACCCTCCGATGCTGCAATCGACATCCGATCGTCGGGGGGAGCCTTGGAAGAAACAGGTGGTACCCCCCGGGAGGGTCCAGCCTGCTCTTTCGAGAGCTCCACTGGTTTCGAAGTGCCGGCGGGATGGGGAATCCCCGGAGGGGAATTCCTTACCGTGACCGTAAGACCAGTCCGCCCACTGACAGAAAAAGGGCGCCCCCGGCTGCCACCAGAGGGAACCCCAGATCTAGGCAGTAGCATGGGCACTCTGCCCCCTTGCAGGTAACGGAGTCTGGTCCGCAACTCCGAGATGGTCATACCCCCACAATGGGAGCATGAGTCATCCACGAAAACCACCTCAGCGTGCTTCATGCCCAGACACGGGAGGCAGCGATCATGACCATCACCCGGCTCCAGGTAACGACCGCACCCAGAAACACACGGATGGTAAGACGTCTTTAAAAAGATGTTCCACCCGTGAAGCTCTTTTAGATGGAAATTGCTCTTTTAGTGTGCTGAAGTGCACAGGGGAGATGGCCGTCTGCAACACACACAGGGGGTAGTGCAGCCTGGTGTGTGCAACACACTCGACACGGGAAACCACCGCTGCTGAAGCGCCATACCACCAGCACGAGAGCCCACAAAGAGCGTGCTTGATTGTAGCTTTTTCTCTAAGCAGAAGGTCAGGAGCAGAACGATAGAACCGCTCGGCTCTGAAGAGAAAAGCTGAATATGCACTGCATCTGTTGCCTACTTATACTCACGCTGTGGTCAGCGGCAGCTGGATGCAATAATCGCATGCCAATGTGTATTGGCTCATTTAGTTTACACTCTAAGCGAGATCCCAATTCGTCGGTCATCCGACGTGACGTCGAGAGTGACCGACTGAAAGGGAACCCAGATTATGTTTCTCTACAGTTTTCATCATGTAATTTGTAATCAGTAGCGGACTACAATTTGTAAGTAATCTACCCAGCATTGTGCATAGTCGAGAATCATTGATACTGAAGGCCATTTGTTCTTGAGTAAAGTTCATGGAAAGTTTTAATACTATAGAATAGGGCTGCATGATAAATTGAAATGGAATCGAGATCGCGATTTGACAGAAGCTGCGATTGTCATGCGTATCTTTCAGTGAAGCACGGTTCTGTGATCAGCAGTAAATCTCCATCCAAAGGCCAGAGGGCGCTCTCGCGCTGAAACTCCAAATACGCCTCGCAGAAGAAACCCAGGAAATGCCTATCGCTGCAGCTGAATAAACAGAAGATTCAACTGCTTTCATTGATTCAACGTGAATAATAAACACACAATTATGACAATATATCATTTATCGGAGTTCTTATTATTATAATCTTCATTAAAATAAAGTATATTTATAATGCAATGTCTTTATAACAGCTTAAATACTATGAAATATGTTGCGTGCCTTATTCTGTGTAAGAAGCCACATCTCACAGAAGGATTTATTTCAAACACTCGACTGACGTTATGAAGTGAGTTTGGAGTAAAAATATGTTATTAAATGTGGTATTTTCACGTGCTTTCAGATGGAGCAGCATTTACTTCACAGAGCCGTAGTTCACTGAGAAGCTATGCAAACAACAGCTGTCATTATCGCGAACGATAATCGTCTGCGATATTTTTGCGTAACTTGTCAGTGAACTACGGCTATGTGTAGTAAATTCTGCTCCATCTGAAAGCACGTGATGATGATTTACAGAACCAGCTTTTTTAACAAAATGCACATGACAATCGCATTCGATTAATCATGCAGCCCTACTATAGAGATTATGTATTTTTATAGGCCAGAATCTATAAACGAGTTTGCATTTTAGCACTTCCATGTCCATCGTCCTGAATTCAATGGGTATTTGGTTCAATGCCTGAAATAAGGTTCGCGGTGAACAAAAATTCAAGATATTTTCACATTTTATTTGACAACATAAAATATATCAGGTATACCCCCTTGTGATTTTTTTTGGCTAAACAGGACTACAGAGGTTGTCTGGTACGTTAGACATCATCGGACTGAACAAGTAAACTCATCTACTCGCTAGTCACTTTCACAGCCTCAATGTGTTTATAATCGCACTCAATGTGTTTATAATTCTAACTCAATCTTTCAAAGAAAATGAAAGAAATGTCGGAAGCTTAATGATAGTGACGCTGCAGTCATGCAATCGTGGTGTGGTTCATTTATAGTCTACGTTTAGCTTTTTACTTCTGCTGATTGTATGTAGGCTTCAACATTCATGAAAGTTGTATTAATTTCTGAAGACTATAGTGATGAACAAAACGTGTAAGAATCATAGTTTTATTTTCTGCGACAATCCAACAGCCAATGGAAAAATTCTATTTGGGTTTCCTATTGTATTAAAACAAGAATGTCTTAAATGTGGGCTTGTTACTCAAAAAAAACTTATAAAAAAAAACAAACATTGCATGACTTTGGAAGTACAATTAAGTTATTTGTTAAAAATGCAAACAAAAAACTATGCATATGCATTCAAATATGAACTCAAAAATAGTATGTAATATAGCTTAAATTTGTGTTTGTTCCTTACTCTTAGTATTTGGTCTTATTTTTCATGCACAATATCAAATAAATAAAAAAGTAATAATAAAAAACAAGATACATTTCCTTGAGAAGCAAGACTGCATATTACATTTTGTTTTCATAAATTGTGTATTTTGTCTTACTACACTCACATTCTTTATTTGTTTTTAAACAAATGGAAAAAAAAAAACCTGTCAGTGCCAGAAGACAAAACACACTTATATTCCCTAATATCTTACGCAGAGTTGCTTCTCAAGTAGATGTATCTTGTTTTAAGGATATTGAGACGTGTTGACTGGAAAACATGTAAAAAAAGATAAATTAAAACTCATTGTGAAGTCATTTTTTGCAGTGTGTGGAGGCAGGTAACACGAGCATCTGAATCACACCGATTTGATTCCAGACAAAAACTGAGCCGTGAGCGGAAGTCGAGACACTGTGGTCTGGAGTAAACCACTTAACCTCACATTATCTGCCTGTGCATCACAATAAATTAACAAAACCTGATAAACCGGCACCTAAACTGATGTTGTCCACATGCAAGTACACCGCGTAATACTAAAAACTCCTGTTTTGTTTCATAAATGTGGACGCTGATGAGATAAAGCAATGCACCTGGAAATAAATATCACACCAAATCCATATTTTACGCAACAGCTTAAGTTTCACTTAAAAAAAAAACAACAAAAAAAACTGAAGTGCATTTTGCTCTTTAAAGATGAGTAAATCTATCAGTAGCATCAGCACAAAGGAGTTGCTTATTACCTACGGTTAATTAGCATTCAAATCTAGACTCAGCTATTGAGTCAGACAACTGTTTGTGAAAGATGTTTGTCCAGGTTTCTTTTTATCTGCGGTGAGCTGCAGATGCCTGTCAGCGCCGGTGACGTGTGATCAAAGCGTGGCCGTCCCAAACGGAGAAACTCGCATCTCTCCATCCGCCACAGAAGGAATAATTACGGTAGCTTTGTACGATGGCACGAGCTACAACACAGACGCCGAGAGCCAGGAGAAAAAGAGAAAAGGGCAGCGGCCTGGTGAAGTAATTAACCAGCGCCGCTCACCTCACATGGCGCAGTCCATTATGTTCACGTCGGGCCACAGGGAGCCGCGGACACACAAACCTCACAGCTTAGAAGCAACACTTTCTCTTCGGTTTTTGCACTCACAATACTTTACCCTATATTACACCTTTTTTTTACTTAATACGGCGAAAGCAGCAGCTATTGATCCATAACACACACACACAGGCTCAG
Source organism: Sinocyclocheilus anophthalmus (assembly GCA_018155175.1). Taxonomy (NCBI): domain Eukaryota; kingdom Metazoa; phylum Chordata; class Actinopteri; order Cypriniformes; family Cyprinidae; genus Sinocyclocheilus; species Sinocyclocheilus anophthalmus. The sequence goes on from JADLZN010006994.1 coordinate 151,481, forward strand.
TTTCTGAGGGGAAAACAGCAGTAAATCACTGTGAGTGGATACAAATCACAGCAGGAAGGTCTGGATGGGCTCATCGACATTTTATAACACTGTTTGCGGCCATATGGTATTGATATTCCTTAAACATTCTGGTCAGAGTTTGTTTTAAATGTCAAATGTAAAATAACTAATGCGATTGGTTTAAAGGTGGGGTAAGCGATTTCTGGTAGCCAATGTTGACATTTGAAATCACCAAAACAAACATGCCTCTATTTTGATAGCTCCGCCCCACACATACGGAGGCAACCCAGGCAATGATTAGTTCCGTGAAAAAGCAAAACCAATGTGTCTACACCGAACGCGAGCGGTGCAGCGCGACAAAATACTATGGAACTTAAGGTCGCTTTGTCGCGTCCAGTGTACTAGACATACTTTAGCTGTTGTGGGGACTTTTAGTTCAAGTTTCTGTGCCAGGAGAGCTACTAATTTGAATTGCAAAATAATAACAGTTCTCTTGTCTTCCATTGGTTGGACAAACAAATAGCCCCGCCCCAAACTCACACCATTGGTTGAGTTAATGCTGTTGTTTAAGTCACAATCTTCCCACTTGAAATAAATTTGTATTATTTTTTTATTCATCAATGCATTAAATTGATCAAAAGTGACAGTAAAGAAATTTGTATTACAAAACATTTCTATTTCAAATAAATGCTGATCTTTTGAACTTTATATTCATCAAACACTATTGGAAAAATAAACATTGATAATAATCATAAATGTTTCTTGAGCAGCCAATCAGCATATTAGAATGATTTCTGAAGGATCATGTGATACTGAAGACTGGAGTAATGATGCTGAAAATTCAGCTTTGATCACAGGAATAAATTACATTTCAAATAGAAAAAAGTTATTTTAAATTTTTTATTAGATTAAATTTTTGATCTAATAAATACAGCCTTTATCAGCATAAGAGACTTTTCAAAAACATTTTAGAAATCTTACTGAAAATGCAAATAGACGCAAATAGATGCAGAGAAAGAAGACCAATTGCAAATCAGAATGTAAATATTATGACATCACTGCTACTGCTTAGAATGCTGAACATTCTATAAATGTAAATTACATTTTCATATTTGAATTCTACATTTATTTTAAGAGTTTACAAAAGGTAAAAATATATGCACATCTGAGTCTGAAGTGATCTACAAAACTGCCTGTATCATCAGTGGTTCGCACTAAATTAATTGCGGTAGTGTAATAATTAGTTAATTGTTTAGAACAAAGAGCAGAATGTTTGAGGAACATCAACACACTGTAAACAGAGCGAATGTTAACATGACATGAACAAACCTCTCCAGTAACATTTATATGCTACTGGCCACTACTTCCATTATTGACAAACCACAACATAAAGTCTTAAATTCAAATGCAACTGACCTGTTTTCTGCATCGGCTGTTTCAATAAACAAAACACTGATTCTAGTGCACTTGTCCCCAGTCATTTTGTCAAATATATGCCTAAAAGATCTCGGCTCCAGTGTTTGTGATTAGCAACAAAATGCATGATGTATGTGTCATGTTGGAGAAATGTATCATTACATCATTGTCACCAATGGATGCTCTGCATTGAATGGGTGCCGTCAGAATGAGCATCCAAACAGCTGATAAAAACATCACAATAATCCACACCACTCCAGTCCATCAGTTAATGTCTTGTGCAGTGAAAAGCTGCTTGTTTGTAAGAAACAAATCCATCATTAAGACGTTTTTAACTTCAAACCATTGCTTCAGGCCAAAATATGAGTGCACGATCCACAATAATGCTTCCTCCAGTCAAAAAGTCCATCTCCCGTTGTCTCTCACATCAAAATACACCCACATTTTTGTTTAGAGCCGTTTCCACTCCTAATACAGATGAAAATACTATTTCTTTTTCACTGGAGACAGCAATATTATAGACTCATATCTTAGCCAAAAACAATGGTTGAAAACATGTTAATAATGGAAACATGCGCTTTTTGCTTCACAGTATGTTTACTGATGGACTGGAGTGGTGTGGATCCCTTGTGGATTTGGTTTATCAGCTGTTTGGTCTCTCATTCTGACAGCACCCATTCACTGCAGTTATCAGCAAATTTTCATTTTTGGCTGAACTATGCCTTTAAAAAAAAAAATGGTTGCGGGTTGTAGGTTCTCTTCAGTTTTTCCAGTGCAACTTCCATCCGTTTTAGCTTTAAAATTAATGAATAAAAATGAATAAATTATAAATATTTCAAAGTTAACATTCCTCATTTTGTGCAGACATGCACACAGAGTCAGACTAAAAAGCATTGTGAACCTGAGCTAATTTGTTAGTCTGCTAACCATGAGAAACCCATTAAATCAATGATGAATGGGTTTAAAAAGGGTTATAAAGTGTGTGTGTTTTTTGCTGCATACATCTACCTAAAGCAACATGCATGAAACCGAATATAACATGGTAACATCATGAAATATAGAGAAACATTCAGCACTGGTTGGTTATGTGCTTGAATAATGCCCTTGCAGTTAAAATAAAGCATTGCATTACTGTGAGACAATAAAAGATAAAAGAGTTTGAGCTGATATGAAACACTGTCAATATTACACACGCACTCTTTGATCAGCGTGTTCATACTGAGCTCAAACAGACTGAGTGAGCAGGAGGAGAGGACGAACAGTCAAACTGAAAGCATTTGTACGGATGAACGCTGTATGAAATATTCATTCACTAAGTGCTGCTGGATTGTGCCCTGTGAGAGCTCCATGTGCTGTTCAGGTCATGAAGGGAGGAGCTCGACATCACTCAAAACACACGGACAGATGCTTAACGCAGACATACGGTCCATCTATCATCATCTGTGACAGATTTGATCACATTTCTGAGTGAAAACCCATGCATAAGAGAACACCACCATGTTTATTGTAATAAAGCCACATTTGTAAATATGATATTCTAACTTTAACAGAAAATAACTTTAAAAATAAATACGGTATGTGAAAGGCTTTATACTTTAAAAGCTGTTCAGATGTTGCTAATTTATATACACTACCATTCAAAAAAGCTTGGGTTGGTATCTTTTAATGTTTTTGAAAGAAGACTCTTCTGCTTACCAAGGCTGCATTTATTTGATAAAATATAGAGTAATATGTGAACTATGATTATCATTCAAATAACTCTTTGTTTTATTATATATATATATATATATATTATTATATATATATATTATATATATATATAAAATGTAATTTATTCTGTGATCAAAGCTGAATTTTCAGCATCATTACTCCAGTCTTCAGTGTCACATGATCCTTCAGAAATCAGTATAATATGCTGATTTGCAGCTCAAGAAACATTTATGTGATCAGCGATGTTGAAACAAAAACAGTTGTGTGCTTGATGTTTTCAGAAAACCGTATACAGGAACTTTTCAATGGCACCCTCTTCTATTGAACAAAGTTCAAAATAACTTTTCTTTGAAAGAGAAACTTTTTATAATTTAACAGGCTAAATGTCTTTACTGTCACTTTTGATCAATTTAAGGTGTCCTTGCCAAATAAAAGTAATTTCATTTAAAACAAAAACTGACTCGAATCTAAATGAGGCCTAATAATGCAGCAGCGATCACAAGGCCAGCTCTTTATTGTTAATATTGTAAAAAAAATACTCTTTATTGTGTAAATGAGAACTATACATCACTGAATTAGAGATGAAAACATGAGTTCAGGAGCACAGAGACACAGCGTTCCTGCTCTGGAATCCAGCTCCCGCTTTTCCCGAAACACACAGATCAGACAGCAGAGGGTATTATACTGAAACACGAAGCAGGTCCTTAAATGACACCCGACTCGACCCCAACAGGGCTGTTAAAGTCTGAGACACTTAGAGTCTGATCAAATATGAAGGAGAGTGTGTGTGTGCAAAACGTCTACTTCAGACATGACACTTTTCTCCAGCATTTGATGAATTAGAAACAGCTCAAAAATACGCAAACATCTGTAGCATAATGTTAATTTTGCAAGCAAACAGCGCTGAGTTTTGTGAGTAAGACACAATAAGCCTAATTTACATATAAAGTGGCACATCTGATTAATGAATTTCCTCCAAAATATTAATAATTATAATGAATTAAATTTTTCATGAATTACACCTGAAGTTATCCACTTAAAAACTGACTTGACAACCAGCGAGTTTATAACAAACCTTTCGTAGGAAGGGAGAAAAATCACAAATGAGATCTCCTGAAGTCACAGATGTTTCTTCTAGGCCTGCAGTGAGACTAAACAAAGAGCAAATGGAGACTTCATCTTCAGTCTTCTGCTTCTCAGATGTTATTCCTGAGAAAAAGACCCCCAGAATCTCACGTCTCTTCTCTAGATTTGTCAGGATACCAAAGTCAGACATCAAAAGACAGACACTCATTTTATACCCATAGCTCTGGCTTTGTCTCCAAGTGAATTTTAGGAGAAACACCTGAGACAAAGTTAATACTAAAAAGGAACCAAAAGCTCCAGTAAGTCATGAGAGTTATGAAAGAGCAAGCTCTAAGTAACAACACTTTCCTAAAGCTCACTGATGTCTCAAATGTTTCTCCAAGACATCAACGAGATCGAATGGAGTGCAAATGGACTCAGCAGAGCAATGCCTCAATCTGTGCTCAGTCTAGATCTCAATATGAACTCAAACGATCCGAGCTGCTCTTCACATTTATTTTATAGCTCTATAGATCTACATTTACGAATGTAAATGCAGAAACGTCTGAGACAAAGATACATAGAGTGCAAATGGAGTCACCAGATCTCATTTAGAGATATCTAAACAATGTCTCAAGACTACAATCGAGGGTCAGAAATCTCAATATGAACTCAAACTTTTCTCATAAGATACCATTGTTATTTTGTAGCTCTATACACTGGATGACACATTTGTGTCCATCTTTATTTCTCAAGGAATTATAGGAGAAACGTCTGAGACAACGTTGATACTAAAAGGAAAGCAAAAGCTCCAGTAAGACTCCTGAGCAATGTAACTGTCTGTTCTCACAGAAGTGGACATGAGAAACACCCTCTGAGACCATCATCACACAGTACGATCACTAATTCATGCCCTGGTGTCTCACACACACACACACACACACACACACACACACACACACATACACATACACATACACATACACATACACATACACATACACCAATAAAACAACACATACACATACCACCACCACACACACACACACACACACACTCCATATCCGAGCGGAAGTTGCTTCATTTGCAATTCAGCTCACAGCCCCACGAGAGTACACAGATCACCAATAGCAGCAGCAATTATGAGCAACAGAGAAGGAGCAGCTGCATACAAACTTCATCATCATCTCACCACACAAACAAATAACAGAGAGAAACAGTTAATAATCCACATCACACTGAAAACAACTGGAGTCACCGCTCAAAGCTTCACATGTGATACACAAACACGACTTTAGAAAGCGAGTGAGTTAAGACCATTGAAGCGTGCGCTCATTTGCGGGTTCCGAACATGTGAGCAGAAGTAGTGATCGTGTCTTCGGTCTGACCTACAGGCCACAATCAGACCGAGCTTTTCCACAAGCCTGAGATCCAATAAAGCGATATTCCCGTGGCTGATGTGAATGCATCTGTGTGATGAGCGGGACGCCTCATTACACACACACACACCAGACAGAGAAACACACTACTGGATACCTGAGCGTGATTCAGCCTTGTGCATTTTTTCAACTAACTTTTTTATTTATACCAAACAAGGCCATAATCATATCTAGAACATTACATTATTGTTTTGAGGAAAATATTAAGACCAGACCACTATGGTAACGTTAAAGGAACTAAATAAATGAATATAAAATGACCCATACAATAAAATAAATATTTTTTTTTGTAAAGTAATCAATATGCAAATAATATTTTTATTTTAAAATGTGCACTCATTCAGTTTTAGTTGTATTCCTAATATGTTGAATGTAATGTAATGCAAGACAGAAAAATGCTATTGTCGTCACAATAATTATGAATTACATGAATCACGTAAATGACAGCCCAACTTTCAATTCAAATCAGCGGAATTTGACAAAAAAAAAGAAAAGAAATTCGAATAGTTTGCATCACTGGATAATACAGTCGAGCCGACTGTTGCTATAGTAAGTAATTCATACATTCAACATTAACAGCAAGGCAAAAGGGGTCAGCTTTCAACTGTATAGCCTACATGCATTAGACGCTATGCTCGTGCCCCGTCCATGCAATGAACGCACATTATTGAATGATGTTTCTTTTCTTTTCTTTTAGAACATTAAAACTGCTCAGGTAATTTCAGTGGTAGGCTATGATACATATTCATGCATTCAACTCCTCATAATTCGCAAACTCCCCTTGATAATGCGCAAATATTTCTGCCCGTTTTCGCTCGTTGTTAGCCTCTGCTTTTCTGCAGCAGACTGAAGCCTCCGCGTGAATTCAGCGCGCCTTGCATTCAGCTAATAAAAGAAAAATGCTGCAATTTTCTGGTGTTATTTTATGATTGTTTCTCAAAATACAGTCCGCATCAGATTAGTTTTAATCTGCACAAAAAAAAAAAAATTACATAATCTTTATCTAATTCTGATTGGGTGGGCAAGACAGCCCACCCCTGCCCATGCCTGGAGCCGGCCCTGAACTGAATTAAGAATGCTTTTTAAATTCCATTTAACTCAATTTAAACTCAATTTGAGCTGAGGGATAAAGGCAGGATTTTAATCCTTTTTTTAAATTAAAATGCACTGAATTACAAATAAATTCATTTTTTAGTACTGATTACCCAAAAGACATGGCCATACACACTACTGATGGAATATTTACAGAAACATTAGTTGGTATAAATAATCAAAACATATTAAAAATGTTGACATGCCAAAGACAGGAGTATTCAACTTCTAGGGTTGTTTTTTTTTTTTTTTTTGATAGAAAGTTACATTTTATTCAGCAACAATGCATTAAATTTACCAAAGGTGACAGTAAAGATTTCAAATAACCGGAAAATAAAATGTATCACGGTTTCCACAAAAATATGAAGCAGCACAACTGTTTTCAACATTGATAATAATCTGAAATGTTTCATATTAGAATGATTTCTGAAGGATCATGTGACACTGAAGACTGGAGTAATGATGCTAAAAATTCAGCTGCGCATCACAGCAATAAATTACATTTTACAAAATATTCACAAAGAACACAGTTCTTTTGAATTTCAATAATATTTCACAGTTTTTAATGTATTTTTTAACATAAATGCAGCCCTGGTGAGTATAAAATACTTCTTTCAAAAACATGGAGTTGATCCTGAACTCATGAATTGTGTTTGATTTCTGTGAGATCAGACACTCTGAAAGCCTTGAGTGCGTTACAGTCCATCGGGTTTCTCCAGATGATCAAAATACACCCACCCCAGCAGGCCCCTCACACGAAGTGAAGTGGACTGAATGATTCAGAGTGCAAACCTGTGACCCGTTAGGCTCCTCCTCCGGCAAACTAATTATCCGCAGCACTGACTGATTCATTTAGACCTCAGGAATAATAATCGAAACATACCACTGGCCAATTAGCATCTGGAAAAGAGCTTTAAGGTTACACACACAGGAACTCGTTTTCCTCCACCGCCAGGAATTAGCATCAATATTTATTTTTCTCCTCTCATTTCAACTCATGATCATTTACATGCTAATTGCTGCAATTTGCATAGAGCTAAAGCAACTACCTGCCGAAGCCACACACACGGAGAACAACCAAGACTAGCGCTAGTAACTTTACTACAGCCTTCAGCAGCACAACAGCAGTTACTGTATTTTAGTTCCTCTCACTCTACATTAAAAAAAAAAATTCTAAATCCTTAAATTTAACAGCATTTAGAACAGAACAGGACTGGGGGGAAAACAGTGTAAAACAAGCAAAGTATAGTGCTATTCATTACTAGAATGTGGGGAATAAATAAATAAATAAAAAGTGTGGAGTGCATTTAACAAGAACACACTATTGCTTAATATGTCAAATTTTCACATTTACACATTAAAAAAGGACGTTTTTCTGAGTTTATATTTTTTTCCCCAAACATATTATGTATGTTTCTTGCAGCACCTTACGACTTTTTTTTTTTTTTTCTTACAAACTCAGAATTGTGAGATTCTGAGGAAAAAGTCAAAAGCAAAATATAAATTTTTCATAAAAAAAAAAATAATCTGAATTGTGAGATATAAACTCAGAATTGCATGGAAAAACTCAGAAATGTAGGATATAAACTCGGAATTGCAAGAAAAAAGTCAGAATTCTAAATTTTTCCTCTCATAATTATGACTTTTCTTTCAGAATTTTGAGAAAAAAGCCAGAATTGTATAATAAAAAGTCACAATTACCATTTGATCTTTACTTTTTTTATCCCTTGGTGGAACACGCTTCCCTAACAAGTTCAAGTGAATCAATTTAGGGATTAAAAATAAATAAATAAATGAATAACACCAATTTAGGCCGCAGTGCAGGATTTGACATCAGCATGTTGTATTTGCTGAAATGCTTTGGTTGAATCACTCTGATCTCAGTCGGGACAGCAGCTTTCATCTGATGTGCATGAAAACCAGGCTGAAGGACTGACGCATGCTCGTTCTGTTGTGTGTCAATCATTCAGACAACATAGTATTGACCACACTGAGCCGTCTGGACATCTATCCCTCACAGATCCACTCTCATTCACATCAGATTAAAATGAACGTCTACCCGAACAAAGATGACCATTGATTTTGTCCTGTTAAATACTGCTCTGATTGAAAATAAAACCCAATTGCATCACGCGATAGCTATACGTTTAAAAAGATACTGCTCCTTTTAATATTTAATAATTTCAGTGTCATTTTTCAAGAGAACAGCTCGACTAGTTGAACCACTTTAAATCAGCAGAAGATTCTAGTTTGACTTGCTACAGTTTCAAAGTAAAGTGGACTCGACCCAAAGCCTTTTGTTGTGCCGACGCATCACTTCCTGTGAGCGTAGTTCAGCTGAGCCGGCAGACGAGCGAGACACTGACGTGACACTCAGAGAAAGAGACTCAAGAGCGGCCCGTACTAAACTCAATAACCGGCTCTCGCTAATCTAGTTCAACTGTGGATCGGCTCCAAATCCTAGTGAGTTGCTTTAACTAGATCTCAGTGCAGGAGGATTTATCTGTGCCGACTGGACACTCACTATTCATCATGACTTTTTTTATATATATATATATATAATTATATAATATATAATTTGTATATATCTATTTATAACACACACACACACACACAAAGAAAACAAGTAGATAGAATAGAAAAAAAATAGAAAGCTAGTGTTTTTTTTTTGTTGTTTTTTTTATATAAAAAATAAAAGCAGATAAATATAAAGTAGAATTAAAATAAAATAGAAAGTGCTATAGTTAGACGGGTAATAGAGCGTGGAAGCAGCATGTGTTTTTAGTCGTTTCTTGTAGATGGTTAAAAACGCAGCGCTCTGATGAGTTGGGCAGGTCATTCCACCAGGAGGGAACAGTTAATTAAAAAAAGTCAGTGAAAGTGATTTTGTGCATCTTTGAGATGGCACAATAATGTATATTCACTTGCAGAACGCAAGCTTCTAGAGGGAACATAACTCTGAAGTAATGGATTTAGGTAAATGGGTGCAGAGCCAGTGGTGGTTTTGTTGGCAAACATTAATACCCTGAATGTTATGCGAGCAGCTACTGGTAGCCAGTGGAAAATTGATGAACAGAGGAGTGACGTGCGTTCTTTTAAGCTCATTAAAGATTAATCTTGCAGCGCCATTTTGGATTAATTGTAGAGGCTTGATAGAAGTGGCTGGAAGACCTGCCAAGAGAGCATTGCAATAGTCCAGCCTGGACAGAACAAGAGCTTAAACAAGAAGTTGTGAAGCATGTTCTGAAAGAAAGGGCTCGATCTCTATGTTTCTGAGTGACAGAACCTAGTGATGCCATGTAGACAGAGAAGAGAAGTGGTCCAATAACTGAGCCCTGAGGCACCCCAGTAGCTAGATGTTGCGACTTGGACACCTCACCTCTCCAAGATACCTTGAAGGACCTATCTGAGAGGTAAGACTCAAACCACTGGAGTGCGGTTCCTGAGATGCCATTTTCCAATAGGGTTGACAGGAGAATCTGGTGGTTCACCGTATCAAAAGCAGCAGACAGATCCAGCAAAATAAGTATAGAAGATTTGGAAGCCGCTCTTGCCAGTCTTAGGGCTTCAACAACTGAAAGCAAGGCAGTCTCGGTCGAATGTCCACTTCTGAAGCCAGATTGGTTGCTGTCCAGGAGGTTGTTCTGTGTGAGAAAGGCTGAGACTTGGTTGAACACAACTCGTTCAAGTGTTTTTGCAATGAAAGGTAGAAGGGAAACTGGTCTGTAGTTCTCTAAAAGAGTTGGGTTAATAGTGGGTTTCTTAAGAAGTGGGGTTATACAAGCCTGTTTAAATGTTGAGGGAAAAACACCAGTGTGAAGGGATGTGTTAACGATGTGAGTGAGTGCAGGTACAACTGCAGGAGAAATGGCTTGAAGGAGATGAGATGGAATAGGATCAAGCGGACAAGTAGTAGGATGATTGGAAAGGATGAGTTTAGAGACGTCTGAGTTTAGAGACTTCTTTAGAGAGTGGAGAGAAGGATGAAAACGAGTTTATGTTTGCTGGTAAGATGTGTTTGACAGTTTGTGGTGTGGCAAATTGTGCACTGAGGTTTGTAATTTTATTAATGAAGAATGTGGCAAAGTCGTCAGCTGTTAGAGTTGATGAAGGAGGGGGAGGAGGAGGACAAAGTAGGGAGGAAAATGTTTTAAAGAGCATGCGAGAGTTAGGTGAATTGTTAATTTTGTTATGATAGTATGTCCTTTTAGCAGTGGAGACATTAGCAGAGAATGAAGAGAGGAGTGATCGATATACATTAAGGTCAGTAGGATTTTGTGATTTGCGCCATACTCTTTTGGCAGCTCTGAGCTTAGAAAGATGCTCACAGAGAACATCAGATAGCCAAGGGGCAGAAGAGGTGGTACGAGCTGGCCTGGAAGACAAGGGGCAGACAGTGTCTAAACAAGATGTAAGAGTGGAGCAGAAGTGATCAGTAGCACTGTTAACATCAACAGATGATTACTTTTTAGGGGGAGGAAGCAAAGATGAAACCATAGCAGATAGCCGGGAGGGTGAGAGTGAGCGTAGGTTACGTCGAAAAGTGACATGTGGAGGGGTATGTGTTGTGTCAGGAACCATGTTGAGGTTAAGAGTGAGGAGGAAGTGATCCGAGGTGTGCAGTGTAGTAACCAGCACATGATCAGTGGAGCAGTGTCATGCGTAAATAAGGTCCAGTTGGTTGCCTGATTTGTGAGTAGCCGTAGTTAACACTCGCTTGAGATCAAAAGAGGCAAGCAGAGTGTGGAAGTCATATACAGGGTGTGAAAAAGTGTTGGGCCCCCTCCTGAGTTTCGTATGTTTTTGCATGTTTGTCACAATTACGGTGCAGATCAACAAATTTAAATTATTAGTAAAACGATAACACAGTGAAAACAACATGCCAGTTTTTAAATTAAGGGTTGATTTTAAGGGAAACAAAATCCAAATAAATGGCCCCCCCCCCCCTGTGTAAAAAAAGTGTTTGCCCCCTAAACCTAATAAATGGTTGAGCCACCCTTCGCAGCAACAACTGCAATCAAGCGTCTGCAAAGAGTCGTTACATAGCGCTAGGAGGAATTCCTCGCCGGTCCACTCATCTATGCAGAATTGTGGTAATTCAGCCACATTGGAGGGTTTTCGATCATGAACTGCCTTTTTAAGGTCATGCCACTGCATCTCAATAGGATTCAGGTCAGGATTTGACTAGGCCACTCCAAAGTCTTCATTTTCTTTTTCTTCAGCCATTCAGAGGTTGACTTGCTGGTGTGTTTTGGATCATTGTCCTGCTGCAGAACCCAAGTTCGCTTCAGCTTGAGGTCACGAACAGATGGCCGGACATTCTCCTTCAGGATTTTTTGGTAAACAGCAGAATTCATGGTTCCATTTATCACAGCAAGTCTACCAGATCCTGAAGCAGCAAAACAGCCCCAGAACATCACACTACCACCACCATATTTTAATGCTGGTATGATGTTCTTTTTCTGAAAAGCAGTGTTACTTTTACACCAAACATAATGGGACACACACCTTCCAAAAAAAGTTCAACTTTTGTCTCGTCAGACCACAGAGTATTTTCCCAAAAGTCTTGGGGATCATCAAGATGTTTTCTGGCAAAACTGAGACGAGCCTTTATGTTCTTTTTGCTCAGCAGCAGTTTTCGTCTTGGAACTCTGCCATGCAGACCATTTTTGCCCAGTCTCTTTCTTATGGTGGAGTCATGAACACTGACCTTAACTGAAGCAAGTGAGGCCTGCAGTTCTTTGGATGTTGTTGTGGGGTCTTTTGTGACCTCTTGGATGAGTCGTCGCTGTGCTCTTGCGGTAATTTTGGTCGGCCGGCCACTCCTGGGAAGGTTCTCCACTGTTCCATGTTTTTGCCATTTGTAAATAATGGCTCTCATTGTGGTTAGCTGGAGTCCCAAAGCTTTAGAAATGGCTTTTTACCCTTTTCCAGACTGATAGATCTCAATTACTTTCATTCTCATTTGTTTCTGAATTTCTTTGGATCTCGGCATGATGTCTAGCTTTTGATGAACATTTGGTCTACTCCACTTTGTCAGGCAGATCCTATTTAAGAAATTTCTTGATTGCAAACAGGTGTGACAGTAATCAGGCCTGGGTGTGGCTAGAGAAATTGAACACAGGTGTGATAAACCACAGTTTTAACAGGGGGGCAAACATTTCTTCACGCAGGGCCATATAGTTTTGAATTTTGTTTTCCCTTAATAATAAAAACCTTCATTTAAAAACTGCATGTTGTGTTTACTTGTTATCTTTTACTAATATTTAAATTTGTTTGATCTGAAACATTAAAGTGTGACAAACATTAAAAAAATAAGAAATCAGGAAGATTTATATAAATAATAGATGGATGTAGTCAAAAGTCTGACTACAAATGACTAGTAAACCGTGACTGTGAATGAACAGCATTTGATAGCGAGTATAAACTGAAGGAAACAACTATGTAAACACACACACAGACGCCTGTGAGATTGGATTTCATCCTTGAAATGTAAGTGCATCAGAAGAACCTGCTGCAACAGCCTCTGATTTCCAACAGAGGCTTTTCTAGCGCTGTGTTCACCCACACACACACACACACACACACACACACAACACAACAGAGGTAATTAGAGCAGCAGCTACGGTAATCAGCAGACAGAAAGAGGGAGTAAAGACTGTAAGAGTGTGGAGGAATTTGTTACACTTTATTACTGAGTGAGAGAGAGTATTAGACTGACATACACACACTTTACAGCGATGAAACGGCTGTGCAGATAAATTAGGCCTTTGTGTTAAACAATAGCAGCCTGTAAGAGGATTTACTATGACCAACAAAAGCAGCCTGGATCAAATCGAGCTCCAATAGATTTATGATGCATAGATATATGAGAGCACAAAATCAATGATGCTCATTGACTTACATTTAATTAGTCATCAAGAAGAGTATCCAAGCTTATGTATTCATTTATTATGTGCCACTATGTTATACTGTACACTACCATCCAAAGAACAGACGATCACTCATCTGGTGTCTGTCAGATTTGTTAATGTTTTTGAAAGAAACCTCTTTTGATCACCAAAGCTGCATTTATTTGATCAAAAATACAGTAAAAACTGAACAAAATGTGAAATATGTTTACATTTAAAATAACTGTTTTCTACGTGAATATAGTGTAAAATGTAATTTATTGCTGTGATCAAAGCTGAATTTTCAGCATCATTACTCCAGTCTTCAGTGTCACATGATCCTTCAGAACTCATTCTAATATGCTGATTTGCTGCTCAAGAAACATTTCTAATTATTATCAATATTGAAAACTGTTGTGCCGCTTCATATTTTTGTGGAAACCGTGATACATTTTATTTTCCAGGATTCACAGATGAAAATTTTACATTGAAGTTCAACTCCTGAAATCATGCTGTTCATGTCACTCCACCACATACTGAACTATCCTCTCAAACTGTTCTGCACACAATATCATTTGTACTAAATCTGAAAAAACAAGCATGTTCACTCGTGCTCTCAGCCTGACATACGGAGAGAGAGAGAGAGGCTTAAATCTCTCTCGAGCCCGGTTTCGTTTGAGTCAGCCAATCGGTGCACTACCACACAGACTGAAGATACACTGAACTAGACGCACTGACCACCGGCACGACACAAACCCAAACACACAAGAGAGAGGGAGAGAAGAGAATGAGAGAGTGAGAGAGGGAAGAGGGACAGAGAGATGTCGTATAGAGCTGAGAGAACCGATGAGTGGATGAGGGAGAGAGAGGAGAGTGAGAGAGACGGGGGAGGGAGAGAGGGAGAGAGGGAGAGGAGAGCGAGAGAGAGGAGAGAGAGATGAGAGAGGATTTCCTCATGAGAGGAGAGAGAGAGAGAGAGAGAGAGAGAGATGATTTTGCGGAGGTTTCACTTTCTCACAACTGAACTTTTTTCATGCATACTTTACTTTTCATGATCATTTCCACAATTCTTACGATCCTTAGAATTAAACCGTCTGTTTGTGCTACTGCACCTTTAAGACGCACACGTATGTAAAACATGATACAAAATGTAAAACATGATGAGTCAATCAGTGCTAAAATGAGTTTTACCATGTTTTACTCTCATGATTAGCTGTTCTGCTGAAAGATACACTTACTTCAAAAGATCAGGAAAAACATATGATGAAATAATTGCCAAGTGCCTTATAAGTGGCAGACACAACTATTTAATCAAATCCTTCCTGTTCTTTCTTTTTCTTTAGACAGTATTTCAATACTCTTATAATCTCCAGATGACAGTCATTGGGCGTGAAGGACTCTCATCATGGGTCACGGGGTCATTAATGTCCTCCAGAGACATGGCATTCGAGCGACGTGAGTCAGAGACTCAGAGACTATTCCCTTCAGTGTCTTGTGAAGTGAAAAGCTGCGTGTTTGTAAGAAACAAATCCATCAAGACATTTTTTACTTCAAACCACTGCTTCTGGCTAAAATACAAGTCCATAATCCGTAATAATGCTTCCTCCAGTGAAAAAGTCCATCTCCTGTTGTCCTCTAACATCAAAATCCAGCCACATATATTTGTATTGAACTGTTTTGGCTTGTAAACGGTGCTAGATCTGTGCAGATTTCTCTCCTGATTCAGACCAGATGACTTTTTGTTTCTTACAAACACGCAGCTTTTCACTTCCCGAGATGTTAACTGATTGACTGGAGTGGTGTGGATGATTGTGATGTTTTTATCAGCTAGTTTGGACTTCATTCTGATGGCACCCATTTCACTGCAGAGGATCCATTGGTGAGAAGTTGATGAAATGATAAATAAGACATAAAATAAATATGGATTAAAATAATCTAATTTATTTACATATGTTGATGTAATAAATATAAATACATAAATAATATGAATAAAAAAATGTATTCATCTGCACCTGCAATAAATAAACAAACAACATTTGTATTATTTCGTTATATTATATTTTAATCATGACCTTAGTAATGCCGGCTGATGTGGTCCCCACTCAAAGGTTTGGACAGGAATCACTTCATGTGAGTTTCTTGTCATGTTAAACACTAAAACAACGGCTCTTCTCCACAACCAGCAGAATCTCACTACTTTGACACTAATCGATCATAACAAAGCCAAAACACCGAAAAAGGAAACATAGATGATATCAAATCTCACCACCAGGCTGTTCCTGTAATGCAAGACTGAGTTTAACACACTGCGAGCTTTACCTTCTTCAAAACACACACTTCACCAGCTGTCTGAAACGATTCAGTCCAACGCGAGACTAACAAACATCAGTTCACAGCACTGGATCTGTCTCATTTCATTCTCACATCTGCGCATCTCATTCTCCCCTTCTGAGTCGCCTCACATTCGTGAACCATATCAATAATTCAGCGCTACATACTGCAGCAAACAGGGTCGCGTGCTTGAATATGGAATCAATTAAGTGCACAAACACACGGCCTCATGACTAAATGTCTGGTGCCCTCTATGGAGGATCGTTGCCCGGGACTTCTTCACCCAAGGGCGACTCGACGAAACACACCTGTGCCACGGGTGTGTGGTGTGTGTGTGGGGTGTGTGTTGGTCAGATGGGGAGGAGACGAGATCTCATGGATGCTGTCTCACAACGCTGATTTAAAGCCGGAGGACAGAGTACTATCTTTTAGCTCTCTGGTGTCTCACTGCTGCATCACTTGCATTCATGCACCATGACTAAGATGCACTACATGGTCGGTAATAGTGAGACTTGATTTTAATGTTAGATGGTAAACAAACGGTGTGCATAATTTTTTAAAACATGTCTACTAAAGTCAAATAGTTTACACATAAAAACAAACATATAAAGTACAACAAAAGACTCTTCAGTACTTAGAGTCCTGAGTAAAGGAAAACGACTAAGTAAAAAATAAACAAAATAAATAAAAAAAGGGGGGGGGGGGGGGGGGGGGGTGGTGTGTGTGTGTGTGTGTGTGTATCTATATGTATATATATATCTATATATTATATATATATTATATATATATAATTATCTAATATATATTATTCAAATGTTACCCCCTTTTTTTTTAAATGAAATAACAAAAAAACATCCCATTCTCTATTTAAACAACAACAAATTCAGACCAATATCCCTGATTTAAAATTGAGACTGTTATATTGTTTGATATTGATATGTAGAAACCGATATATCATGCATTGTACTAAAAATAAAAACCTTTGAAAAACAATGAATACAATTTTAAATATTTTCAAAAATTGTTGGTTAATAATGATAATAGTTTTATGACTGTAAACAATATGATATAAATCTTACCGTTCTGCATGAGGTTAAAAAAAAAACACTGTTCATACTGACAGCACTAATCTACAATTTTACATATTTACATAAATCCATCAAAACATTATCATGTACAACAGAAAAGTCATTACGTTCATACTTATATCCAGTAACAGGAAAAGATTAAGTAACATAAATAATAAAGAAATTCAGGCAATGCTAATAAAATTTAAAAAACAAAATTTTAATATTTCACTATTAAATAAAAAAATAAAAAAAAAAATATATATTATACATTATATTATATAGATATATTATATATATGTATATTAGATATATGATAATATATATATATAATCCGATAAGCACATTTAGATCAAATCGAGCATTTATTGAAATTGCAACGCTTATATTGGTTGATATGGATATGTACACACCGATAAATCAAGCACTGCTGATAAAAATAAAACATTTTCAAAGCAAACACCTGTGTACTTAAACAAATTCACAATCTAATGACTAATTCAACAAAGTAATTTGAGTAAATGAAGAACATGTAGCTCCTGAATAATTCATGAGAGTATCTGCATATGCTAATATCGGTGATTATGAGCTAAAATGAGGAAAACGCCTTTTTTTCTGACATGTGCACATCTGTATCTAAACGGCACACAATCTAATGGCAAACAACAAACTACGATACTAGATACTCACGATCAATTCATAATAATAAGTGTTTGAAAGTCAAATCAGATGTTTGAACAGTATAATATACAGCATATAAGATGCTATAGAAAATTAATTTAATTATTGAATTAAAAAAATCAGTAACTCCTATATCGGCCAATTCAGACACATTTTGATCATGGAAAACACTGATAGATTTAGCAATCATTTAAAAAAGTCAGGTATATGCCAATATTTATACAGTCACTTATATACGATGCATCTTCAATAAAAACTTCAAAAACAAAACCCTGCTGACTTTACAAACCAGTGAAGAATCTGATGTCTTATTCTACAAAGCAATTCAAGATCAGTAAAAACCGGGAAAAGTCACAGAAATCCTGTATAATTCATGAGCGCATCTGCATAATATTGCATACAAATCTGCATAAGTTTGCTAATTGTGACCTAAAATGAGCGACAGACTTCCGTTTTGTGATCACAAAGCGACATTTCCACATTAAATTCCCCAACTACAAAACTAGACTATAAAAGGTCTATAAAATGACCATGAAAGTAAGTGAATAAGCCTAAACAATGGAGAGAACAGAGGAGAAAAGCATGGAAAAATTGGACAATAAACAGAGCACTGACCCCAAACGGAGAAGAGGTCAGAGGTCAGAAAAGCATGTTCATTCAGAGCGGATAAAATCGGGACGATCCTTACCTCGGACAAGTAGAGGAAGGCAGGGGGCGCATGCAGCGAATGAGGCAGCATCCCGGAGCCGGACAGCAGTACACATGCAGAGTTTGCCATGGAGCTCAGAGAGGATGATTTCCACATTAAACCACACACTGCCGTTTCTCTTTCTCTCTATCTGTCTGTCTCTCGTCCTGCTGTCAGCACAACGCAGCCCAACGCAGCTCAACACGGCTTCCCTCGCTCTCTCTGTTTACTCTGCACACAATAAAGATCACTTAAACATTCACATGCTGAGGTGGGAGGTGCATGAGGGCAGAGGAGGGATGTGCGACTGCGTGTGTGTGTGTGTGTGTGCGCGTGGTGTGAGAGATGGTATGGCATCCCTGCATGTGTGCTTTAATTGCCCACGACCCCCTTCAGAGCCCAACTCTCACAAAGACCCCTGAAAACACACTCAAGGACACACACACACATGAACGAGGACATGCTACAGACTTCTGCTGCTTTATATAAAGCTAATTATAGTCACTGCACACCCTTAACATGACATTCATTCATTTAGCTGATGAGTTGATGCAAAACACCTACAAAAATGGGATGGCATGAGCAGAAGTGAGTCATTCACCCATTTTTTTTGTTTCATAGTGCAAGCATAAAAAGAGAATGATACAGCGATTACATAAAATATACATTAATTATATCTATGTATCATTTGTCCCTTATAAGCACATGAAGGTTTATCATGTCTGGGATTATTTTTGTAACCAAATGAGTCTCATTTGAAAGCTTTACATGCATTTTCTGCACAACATTATTTTGTAGATTATTCCAGTTTTAGGTGCGCAATTTTTGCTATTTACACGTTTTATACTTAAAACCAAGTTTGAACATTCTGCATTTACATTTAAGCTGCAATGACATCATTATAATACAGAATTCTGATTGCTCTTTATTTCGCTGCAAAGATGGTTAAAAGGTTTTTTTTTTTTTTTTTTACATTAAACTGGTCAAACCACCGACAGTAAAGACATTTACATTTAAAATAAATGCTGTTTGAACTTTCTACTCATCAAATAATCCTGAAAGATACATTGCATCTCAGCTTCCAAAAAATATGAAGCAGCACAACTATTTTCAACATTGATGATAATCAGAAATGTTTCTTGAGCAGCAAATCAGCATATTATACTGATTTCTGAAGGATCATGTGACACTGAAGACTGGAGTAATGATGCTGAAAATTCAGCTTTGATCACAGGAATAAATTACATTTTAATTACATAAATTACAATATATTCACATAGAAAACAGCTATTTTAAATTGTAATAACATTTCGTAATTTTACTATTTTTATTGTACTTTTAATTAAATAACTGCAGCCTTGGTGAGCAGAAGAGACTTCAAAAACATACCTGATGCATCACTGAAATCAATAGACTTCTGACGCCTAGTAAGTGCCCTTATTTATTCATTCCTGACTGCAGTCGATAAAAAACATGCACGCGAGCATCTGATTCAAGACTGAAAGACAAAACAGTCGAGCAAACACTGCTAATCTATTTCTCTGCTTGTAAATGGTCTATAATGCAGTAAAAGTGTAATACTGTCTCAGAAATTAAATGAGATCATAAACGTATAGCTTCTATACACTCTGCACATTATTACAGTATTTTAACACAAAAAAAGACAAAAACATTGGACAGAAAGTGTGAAATGAAGCAGGAATAACAGTAAATGCTAGGGTTTTACATACAGTACTGTGTTCATGTGCATATTTTCACTGTAAAGACTGTTACCTGTTTACATGCACTCACACATAAGCAGAGGCATCAATCAAACGCTGTGTGTCAGTAACAGATGTTCTGTGTACGGCGCCCATCACACACACGCTAATGTGATTTCACTACAAATTACATCACTGCAGCACTGTCTGTCTCTGTGTGTGTGTGTGTGTGTGTGTGTGTGTGTTCAGCAGCATGTTTGTCTGTGTCTCTGACGTGCTACACTTCATTTGAGCCGCACGTTTTCTGCAGCATCTCACCCCCGTATGATCACATGACTGCAGGACCGTTCACACACCTTCCAGAGACATTACCAGACTAAACTAACACCAAAACATCTGACTGTAAACTCAAAGCAATTCACTCAAATTTAACACAGACTACATTCAGACATTATTTTCTAGATTATTCCAGTTTCAGGTGTGCAGCTTTTGGTATTTATTAGCTTTATATTTAAAAACAAGTCAGATTAAAATCGAAAATCTCTCGTTGACGTAAACTATTGGAATATTCAAATATACTGCTGTTCAAAAATTTGGGGTTAGATTACTTTTGTATGATTATAATTACTTTTTTAAAGAAATTAATACTTATGTTCATCAAGGATGCATTAAATTGATCTAAAGTGACAGCAAAAACATTTACATTGTTACAAAGATTTCTCTCAAGTAAATGTTGTTCTTTTGAACTTTCTATTTACCAAAGAATCCTGAAAAATAAAATGTATCACAGTTTACACAAAAATATAAAGCAGCACAACTGTTTTCAACATTGATAAATTAAGAAATGTTTCTTGAGCAGCAAATCACCATATTAGAATGATTTCTGAAAACTCATAGCAAATTAATTAATGTAAAAACTTTATCATAAAACAAATGGCTGGAAACTGAAATAAATTCATAAACGCATTTACACACTCTGTTTATCAACTTGTTTTTTAAACTCTGCTGCATTTCCCACTTTGTATGTTGTGTTTCCGTTTTTATTTTTTTTATTATATATTTGTTTTATGTATTATGTGTAATGTATTTGTAAAGCAACCACGAGGTCCTAAAATACACTATACAAAAATAAAGTAGTATTATTATTATAAACTGATGTCCCATCAAATCTTGCTGTGTTTGTGCCACTTTCAAAGTGAAAATTCCAGTGAGTGCCATTAAAGCACCTTCAGTTTTATCTGAAACAGACAAACGTGAATATGGCCTTGTTTTACAGTGCTAGTTGTTGTACCTTTCAATACAGTTCAGAAATGAAATGTCCAGTAAGTGATACTAAAAGGTTAAAGCTCTATCGCGTTTGAAATCCCGTCCTCACCACACTCTCAACTGACCAATGTGTTAAAGGGGTCAGCGGATGCCCATTTTCCACAAGTTGATATGATTATTTGGGGTCTTAGTGAAAAGTCTGTAACATAGTTTGGTTAAAATTTCTCAATGGTAGTGTAAAAAACACCTTTTTATCCTGTCAAAAAACAGCTCTTTTCAGATAAAGGCGGTTTTGTAGCATTTTCCTTTAAATGTTAATGAGCTCTGCTGACCCCGCCCCTCTCTTTCGAGCCGCTCTCAGAGAGACCGTTTACTTTAGCCGCATTCATCGTGAAACTTGCTAATTAGCACATTATTAGGAAAGGTAGATGAGGCTGGATCATGAACGATTCGCATGAACATAGATGCATTTATGTAGATCGGGGGCACATTCCCTTCAGAAACAATGTAATCCACTGCGTCTTCAGCGGCTCAGATGTCGGGAGTAAATGACGACTGCTGTTCATTATTACATCCAACAACAGAACACCTCAATCACTTAGGAGTCATTCTTGTCTACATCTGCTCCGGTGGTGAAACAATGGAGGACTGATGACAGCTCACTCAGGGCGGGTCTAAGGTAAGATGCCAGTCCAGTCTGTGCTGAAACACTACTGTCAATCAAACTATCGTGGGAGGGGCCTGTCTGTGTGACGTCACACAGACGGGCATCTGAGATTGGCTCGATTTGAGAAAGGGTAAATATTTTAGTAGATTAACAAAAAAACACGGGTGGATTTTTATCATTATAGGGTTGTTGCGTAAAACAGTTCAGTTCTCAAACAATTGTAAAGTGCATGTTCGCATTATATTTGACCCCTTTAACAAAGCAGACCATGGATGACAAACCACATCTTGCCTGAAGCAAACCATGCCATTTTAGCTTGCTTTTACAAGTTGTTGTGCTCTTTTATCAAGTGGCGTGATGCATGTTATCAAGTGTAATTCAGTACCGGGTGCACTACTGAGCAAGGTTTACATGTCGAAAGCCATGATATGACGCAGACCTTTTGGCTGCAAATGTCAATTTTTTGTGTATAGATTACAACTCATTGCGTTTATTTACTTGTGTTTGTAAAAGTGTTTGAGGTCATACCATAGTATTGTGCATGAAAATAAGTCTTTATTAATCAATAATCTGACCCTGTAATCAAAATTTGTGTGTACAGAATAAAAGTTGTTGGTGTTTTACTGCCTTCAGTGCTCCATTTCAGCTGGAAATGGCATGAATTGTACACTCTAAAAAATGCTGGGTTAAATATAACCCAGCGCTGGGATAAAAAGGGACAAAACCAGCTATTGGGTTGTTTTGAACAACTTTTTAGAGTGTATGTTACTATGGTATATTTGGTGCTGTTTTGCCACCTATCAACCCTTAGCCCTCCACTTTCAAAGTTTTATCTCTCATTAATCAATTTTATCAGTTTAAAAACATGCATCTCGCGAGTCTGAGCTCTTTTCCATCCCTTTAAACTCTGTCTAGCTGTTTTTAAAAAGCTGCTTTGGACATGGAGAAAGTGATTACAATTTGATGAAAGATCATAAAAATCATAGGTTTTCTTTGGAATAACAAACACAGAAGAACTGTTCACAATAAAACCAGAAGGATGACACTAGTCCCATCCCAAATCCTCCAAAAAAGACCGTCTGATGCCATTTGGTCCACCAAGCCTACCTCGATAACAAACACACTCGTGACAGTGTGTGACGAAGTTCTTGATCCGTACTGAGCCGCAGGACCTGACCGAGACACAGACATCACCCGAGAGACAGACGGAAACGAGCAGAGAGAGACTGTGAGAGGAGCTGCACTGCAGATGCTGCAGGGCGAAAGCAGAAACATGCTGCACCATTAATCACTCCCAGAGAAAGAGAGAGAGAGAAACAGAGATGGAAAAGGAGGAGAAATGCAGGACACAACAGTGGAGGAAGCGAACGTGAAAAGTGAGCAAGCAAACGGCCAGACGCCCACTCACAGTGGAGCGGAGAGATGAGACGGAGGATCCTGTTCGCTCCCTGTTGGGACTACAGGACGAATCCTGCTGTACGCTGAGCAGGATTTCTATAGCGCTTCATCCGATACAGATTGTGTCAAAGCCTCACAGCAATAAACGGGAAAATAACAATCAATGAAGCAAACTTCTTCAAATATGAGACAAATCCAAGTTCAGCATAAGACTACGGTGTCATTATTCAGCTCAATAAGTGCGTTGATGTTGCAAAATTCATCAACATCGACACTAAAGAGGAAAGAGCACTTGAAGTGAGACGTACACCACCAGTCAGACACATTTGACTGAACTTATGCTTCAAAACCTTCTGCTTGAATGCTTCACATGAGTTTTGGAGACAAATAATGGTAACACTTTACAATAAGGTTCCATTAGTTAACGTATTAACTAACATGAACGAGCCATGAACAGTACATTTATTACAGTATTTATCGTTATAGTTCATGGTAATTCACAGTGCGTTAACAAGCACAACTTTTGATTTTAATAATGCATTAGGAACAGCAGCTATGCTAATTATGTCTCCATTTGTTTCTCTGTTTCTGCTGGGATTGACATCCCGTGGTAACTAGGATTTACACAAGCTTCAGTCTGGATCCAGAACACCTGAGAAGAGATGATGCCAACCCTGAAACAACTTACAGAACTACCACACTTTGCTATAAGTTTGATTGCATCATATAATAATTGCTGTTAATAGTGTTCATCGTCTGTTTGATTACGTCTTTAATTGATTTTTCTGTACATTTCTGCCATATGTACATTAACTGACAGTCACCACTGATAAGCTACCACTAAATATTGTAGAAACTTAATTTGCTGTAAAGTTGCTTTGCAATAATTTGTATCTTGAAAAGCGCTGTACAAATAAACTTGAATTGAATTGAATTAGTAATCGGTGAAATAGTATTGATTAACTGCTTGCTAGATGTATTGTTCATTCTTAGGTCATGTTAACTAAAGTATTTAACTAATGTTAACTAATGAACCTTATTGTAAAGTGTTACCCAAATAATAATGTAATTTCATCACAAAGCTTATCTTATTTACTTTTACTTTTTGACTATTGTTCTACAGATCCATAAATAAATGTGTAAATATGTAATTAAGTTGTCAGTACGTCCATATTGTATGTTTCAGCATCTATTCAAACCTACAAAAATGTATGTTTTGTACTTGTAAATATTACATACTAATACAATTTTTCAGATTTTTTTTTGCATAATTTCTTTTACTTTTTTGACTATTATTCTGCAGATCCATAAATATGTTTCTTTAGCCGTATGGAAACACGTAATAGTTTTAGATGTCGTCACTACGTCCATATTGTATGATTAATCTATCCAAATGTGCAAAAACATTTTTTTTTTTATCTGTAAAGGTTAATATTTTACTAATAAAACAATTTCTTAAATTTTTTGACTACGATTCTAAACTCTATAAATATCATTTCAACTTTTAGTATTGGTTTTCAAATTTCAGTAATGTTATTTCAACTTAATAATAAGCTGCCGTACAGTCTTGTCAATGTTAAATGCGAAGCTGTATTAAGTAACAACCTGGATATTTGAGTTCTCAAGTTAAATCTGGGAAAGATATTCTAATGCAAAATTTTATGAAAGCTACTTGTAGAGTACAGGGTTTCCAAGCACTTAGGGATTGTGAGTTGATGAACAGCTAATAAATAAACGCACACTTTCTGTGTGCGTTTCTTAAGCAAAAACATAAATATGCCACTATGTAAGAAAAAATATTCTACTTCTATTCTCTGAATGTATGAGTGTAACTCAGGGTATGAAATCCCAGGTAAGATTTTAAGAAAATTACATGATTCATAAACTGAATAGTAGAGTTTTGTTTTGAGGTTTGAGTCATTACATTTAGCTTTGCTTTAGCTACTGAAATCTGGAGTCATTATATTTAGCTTCATATATAAACGGTGCAAGTCTATGGTACGTGCTCATTAACATTAGTGTGTGTGTGTGTGTGTCCATTTGTAGCAGATGGTTTCTCATCCATCTGCTCTCAGACACACCCTGAGACACATCACTACACAACAGAAACTATATACCCTCTATATCATCTCTCTCTCTGTCCATTAGGACACTGAAGCAGCCCAGCACGTGTTCCCTCACTGAGCCGCCGCCGTGTGTGTATGTGTGTGTGTAAACTACAGTCAGTCAGATTGTTTGTTCATGGTTGAGGAGGAAGACCAGACATCTGCTGTATGAAGTGCAAGAAAAGTAAAAGAAAACAACTGCAGATTTACTCAGTAAGACACACAAACACATGCAGCACTGCGCTAAAATCACAGCACAGAAAACATCTGTATTAAAACAGTTCTTTATATACTATGTAAATGAACAATAGATTAGATAGATAGATAGATAGATAGATAGATAGATAGAGAGAGAGAGACCTTTAAAAGCAATTTTATTTTACCATTAAAAACATTTTCGCATACAAAAAACATTTTATAACTCACTACCAGTTAAAAAAAGAGGTTTTCATCCTCTACAAAAATCAAACCCTTATTTAAACACCATTTATTCTCAAACATCAATTCATCACTATTTACTCGAAAATATTCATATACCAATCAAATCCTAGATTCAACTAAGGCCTTGAACAAATTTACTATATTAACTTCCTGACCTTCCATTTCAACTCTATAAGCTTTCCAAATGGCTAAATTTGCCTGTCCAAGCAGAAAGGTGGAAAAAGTACAAATCTCCTTCTTACATCAAATTTGTTACAAACTCTTGTAGAGGTCTAGGAAAAGAGGTTTTCAAACTCTTCAGAATATTACCCACTATTCTCTCTGATCTACTTCCAATCTTCTTAGTAAACCCCTGTACTGAAAACCACTCTCTCTTTGACAAATCCAACAAATTTCCAACTTTGGTTACTCCTGCTGAAACAAAATTAGAGATATCTGTGTTAGACATAGTACAGTTTTGACAAAACCAGGGGTTATGAAAAAGTTGTTCATCAAAGCCAAAATGTTCTCTCCGCTCCAACTTAAAATACCTCCAAGCTTCAAAAACAGATCCATAAAACGTTATAACGGTCTTATCTTTTACATCATTTTCTGAAATTAAAAACATCTGTTTATCAAGCCCCATCTTGCTTTTCGTTTGTAAGATGAAAAGACCAAACCTAATGCATGGTACAGAGTCTGAAGAATAAAGCAGCTTTGGGGCAGTTTGTAACCGCATGGTTTTCACCTTAGAGGTTAGATGGATTAACCCTTGACCACCCTTATTGACAGGAAAACAAAGTACTCCAGGGAGAAGCCAATAATGGCCACCCCAGAAGAAATCCACAAAAGATTTTTGAAGTTTTGACAAGAGGTGTTTTGGAGGATCCAATACTGTTAAACGATGCCACAGCATTGAGGCAGCAAGATTGTTCACAACTAACACTCTGCCTCTGTAAGAAAGCCGGGCTTGAATCCACTTCCATCTCTGCAGCTTTCCAGTCACTTTCTCTATAAGTCCTTCCCAATTCTTTTCCATATGCTGCTCAGTCCCAAAAAACAGTCCAAGGATTTCAAATGCCCTCTTTATTCCAAAGGCACTGATGTGGAAGCTGAGGTGGGTTCTGATCTGACCAAGGACCCAATAACAGGGTATCAGTTTTTTCCCAATTAACCCGTGCAGAAGATGCACTCTGAAAGATATTGAGACATGAAACCAGATGTTTAATGTCATCTTCAGATCTTATAATAACTGTGATGTCATCAGCATAAGCTGTTAGTTTCACTGTTGGCGTATTCGAGAGGCAGGTTAATGGAAAAGTCAATCCTTGCAACTTCTCTCTCAACATCCTTAACAATGGTTCAATAGAAATAGTGTACAAGAGGCCAGATAAGCTGCAACCTTGTCTCACTCCTCTATGCACCGAAAAAGCCTAACCTTCAGCATGCTGTAAACGTCCTTATACAGAAGTCTTACCCATGAAGTAAACTGAACAAGCGTTTTAAACAAATATGCATAGTCAACTTTGTCGAAGGCCTTTTCTTGGTCCAAACACACAAGGCCAGATCTAGTTTATGCAATTCGGTTAAATACAACATATCTCGCACAAGCAAAAGATTATCAAATATAGAACGCTTTGGAATGCAGTAAGACTGGTCTCCATGGATAATTGATAAATTAAGATAAAAGTTTGTAATCAGTTCCTAAAAGAGAGACTGGTCTCCATTTTTTTATTAAGCCAGGATCTCCTTTCTTAGGTAAAAAGGTTACCACAGCTCTTCTACAACTGAGAGGTAAGGTTTTTGACTCAAAGCTTTCAAGAAACACAGCGTGCAGGTCTTGTCCTATAATCGACCAAAAAACTTAATAAAATTCAGAAGTCAATTCATCCAGCCCTGGTGTTTTTCTTGAAGATTGCTGCTGTAAGGCCTTACTTAACTCCTGAAAAGACAGCGTTTTTTCTAAATCAGCTTTGTATTTTTTCCAAGCTGTGGAAGTCCATCTAGAAGTTGATCAGTTGCTTCAAGATTACAAGGTTGTGCACTACATAAATCTTCATAAAACCACAAAACTTGTGAAATTATTTCTTTTTCAGTTATTTCTTTTCGATTTAACAGTTTGATATAATTTATATTCTTCCTTTCTCTAATATTCTTCTCCAATGAAAAGAAGAAAGTTGTTGAAGAATCCATACTGTTTAACTGAAAAAATGTTCCACGTCTAGATGTGCTATGACTCCTTTCTTTATACAAATTCTTTAGAAGCAAATTATACTTTTCAAGCATCCTTTCAGTCTCTGTATCGTCACCCACACCAGTGGTGCTACTTAGCTTAAGAATTTGCTGCACCAAAAAATTGACATTTTCTCTCATTTCAACCGTGCGATTCCTTGTATATTGTTGGCAAAAAATCTGTACTTTTCAGATGTCCCACCACTGGCCTAAAGATTTGTACTGTGAATTTCTCTCTCTCCACTCTCCCCAGAACTGAGTGATGAATTGTACAAAGGATTTATCTTGCAACAATCTATTGTTAAAACGCCAATAATTACGATAGGAAATGCTATAGACATAGTTACAGCAATATAGTGATGATCAGAAAGTGACGTTGGCGAAATATAACTATTAAAAAATCTTCCACTATTACCCATTTGAACATGAATCCTATCAAGTCGTGCACCAGAAACTGTGTTAGACTTTATTTTTTAACCACGTATATTGTCTGTCACTAGGAAAACATTCTCTCCATACATCAACAAAATTATGATACTGGACTACGGTTGTGAGAGTTTCAGATGATTTTAAGTGAGGTTCGACATGATTCCTATCCATAGTGTAATCAAGAGTACAATTAAAGTCACCAGCTAAAATTATTATTCTATTATTTGGAATTTCTGAAATAACATCTTTTAATTTTTTTTAAAAAGAGACTCTTTTCTACACCATCATTTGGAGCATAAACACTAACAAGAGAAACAAAAATAATTCATATAACTTAAAATCTAATATTTGCATTCTACCAGGTATAATTTCTGTAACCTTATTGTCTTGAATTTGTAAGTCCAAAGAAATAAGAACTGCCACTCCGGCACTAACATTTGATATATGGCTAAGGAAGGCTTGGCCTCTCCATTCACTCAGCCATTGTGCCTGATTGTCCATATCTGTGTGTTTCCTGCAGAAAAACTACACTTGCTTTTTTCAAACCTACAAAATCAAACAAAGCGGCCCTTTTTTCAGCACTACAGCATCCATTATCATTCAAAGATCCAAAATTCAAGGATGTCATAGTGCTTACACATAAAACAGTGACTGATATCAAACTACAAGCTATATATTCTTTCTTCCTCATTCTGTAGTAATCAGATTTTTTTCCATCACGATTGGTCATGCCTTTCACCTTTGTTATTATTTTTTAAGGCGATACCACTTCTGCCTACTGAGTTCATCAAAAGTTGCTTTTCTCATTGCAGTCTTGCAAGACACCAAAAACCGCTTCAAATCCGGTAAAAATGCCTCAATTTGTGGTTTACGAGCTCCTTTGGTTTCATCAAGAAAATCACTTATTTTCTTTACTGTATACAACTTAGCATCCTCTCCATCAGACAGTCTTCCTAAACTCTCTAGATCATCGTCTGAATCATTTTCAGAATGAGCATATTCTGAACTCATAGTGGACATCTGAGTGTAATTTTCTTCAGCTGCCTCACTTTCACTTTTGAAATAATGAACCTGAGCGTGCAGAAGAGGCGATGTGAACATCTATTTTTTCCCTGCATGTCATGTGTGCGGGGCTCCGCTTTTATGATGAGAGGAGAGGAAAGGTTGAGAAAACACACCAGGTAAATTTTGAAATGTACCAGGTTTATACAGTATATATAGGCTAGATATTAAGTTGATAAGCAGTTAAATGTGCTGGTTTACACGCAAAGAAAAGTGTAAGCTTTTAAGTCCAAGAATAAAATGATTAATTTACTTAACATGTTAAATTAGAGTTACATAACTTTTGTGCTGTTTTCTAACAGTTTGGACTTGAATAAAGAGAGAAAACTTGCACGTAACCTTTTCACAGGCATTTTGTTTTCATAGTTAGACAGATATCGTGATGTATCGTTATAGGATTGTCTAGCAATATATCGATTATCGCATAATCGCTGTATAGTGATATTATCATATCGTGAGCCATGTATCGTGATTCGTATCGTATCGTGAGGTACCCTGCGATTCCCACCCCTAACTTTCACCATCTACTTCATTATTCTCTATTCCTATTTGTTCTTTTTCTAATCATTTGTCATCTTAATTTACTTTCAGCGAGGACTTTTCCCTAACACCAGCTTGATTATCGATCGTTTCAGCACTATCACAGTTCTCTGCATCTCTATTAACATTACTTTGCTTTGTAGGCACTGTTTCAACAACAGGTACATGTTCATTTTATTGGCCAACATCTTGTTCGATCATTTTCGAACGAGACGGCTTATCCGTTTGTTTGGGCACGTTTGCCTAACATGTCCCTGTTCTCCGCACAAAAAACATCGCATTTGATCCGAGCTAATAAAGATTGTATAATCTTTGCCTTCATTTGTTAGTTTCACAGCCAAGCTAAGTGGATTCTGTTGCTCATTCAATATCATGTACGTATATCGCCGAAAAGGCATGACGTGCTTGATATCTTGGTTTTTCAAACCTAACGGGATCATCTTAATAGGAGCTGTTAATTTGCCATATCTTTCAAGCACTCCCTGAATAACTTCATTCTTAATGAACGCAGGAACATTCGATAACACTATTTTCTTTGATGGACTCGATAAAGGCAGTACTGGTAAGAACGTGTCATTAATTGTAATTCCATGTTCAATCAAATTATCCACCATCTGAACATCGGCAAGAAAAACAACAACAGCTTTATTCATTCTAGAAGCTGACTTAATATTTAGCCCACCAACCTGTTCACTGACTGCAATCAACACATCTTCCACAGATATGGAGTCATCTGGCGTGCTTTTAAATCCATGTCTGAGAGTCAAGCGTGAAGAATCTCCGCTTGACCCCATCTGTTCAAGTTCGCCGAACTCCGTCAGCGCATAAACTAAATTAAATATTTTAAACTAAATCTTAGAAAAATGTTAATATATATTTAATAAAGCTAAAAACTCTCAAAAGTGTGCTCAAAGCTCCAAACTCTTCCCACTACCCACAATCAGACAGACAGACAGACAGATAGATAGATAGATCTTTATATCCACACACATTCTGCACAAACACACTCCATTCTGCCATCCTCTCACGCTTTAACGTCTCAAACGCTAATGTCAGCCACTATTTTTAGATGTTATTTCCTCCTTATGGTCTGAACGTTACAATTTCCTGTGGCAACAAAGAAAGACCAAGTTACTGGTTTAAAACGAGCCGTACTGTGCTGGAGAGACGCAGCCGACAGGAAGATTGAGGACAGCTGAAGATCTGAGTGATTTAGAAGAAACACACACACACTTTCTCTCTCTCAGATGTGTCTGTGTTTCTGGAGTCTGATGTGACGTCTCCGTGCAACGACCTGACTGTCCTCATGCAGGGGGCGAGCAGCATATGAAAAAAACCCCACCCAAACACCACTGAGTTCACCATCAGCTCATATATGAACTCTTGTGCTGCTCAGCACAGATTATGTGCTCAAACACTACATCCAAATATCATCATAAAGAGAAAGAGTTAGACAAAACACCATCTATCTATCTATCTATCTCTCTACAGTAGCTATCTATCATCTATCTATCTATCTATCTATCTGTTATCCAACGGAAATAAAAATAGTTAGAAAATACTAAACAAAAAGCTCCTTCAAATATTAATTGTGTAATATGAATACTAATAAATACACAACCGTATAAATAATACTAAAACAACATCTATTTACTTATTATGCTAAATAAATCAACAGTGAACCCTTTACATATAAGGTCTCTTTGTTACAATATAATGGCATAAACTAACATGACAATGCATTTTACACGCTTTTTTCTTTGTTAATGTTAATTAATACAAATGTTCATGGTAATGTTAACAGGTACAACTTTAAATTTTAATAATGTATTAAAACATTTTTAACTTAACATTAATAAATGCTATATAATTATTGTTCATGCTAACTAATATAATGTTAACAAATGAAACCATATTGTAAGGTGTTAACCAGATCACTAACATGTTTTCCCCGCCTATTACATATAATAGTAAAGAAAAACTTTAAACGAAAAGTAAATTAATGCTTTGGCAGTCCACTGAAATCAAATAAGTTGAAATATTAAAATAACTCAAACCAAAACTGAAATAAGGTAAATCTAACAGAATATCTATATATATATATTATATATATATATATGATATATATAATATATATATATATATATATATATTATATATTATATATATATATATATAAACGCTTTACAAAATTACTACAACTAAATAATTTAAACGAAAACTATATATATATTTGAATGTATATTATTCTTCACAAACACACACAAACACCAACTGGACCAGAAAGTGCCCAAACGTTTTGTGCTTTTCTATAGTTTTGTTTTCATAACTTTTTATAATGTACCATACTGTAACTGAGTCAACGCAGTGACTCTGGATAGGATGCGGTACCCTATTTCAGTAAAACTGCAAAAGCTTTCACGTTACGTAGGACTCGCTCGGTACCAGTGGTGTGTAAATCTCACGCTCCCTTCAGCTAAACACTCATCTCACTAACTGACGACTGCATGGAAGAATCAGTTGTAATTGGTTACTAATCAAGGCACACCGCACTCTAACTAGAGGACACAGTGTTCAAAAGTGTGAAGCTGTTTTAAATATCAGCAGCTTGTAGTTTGTGAAGCTCTTCAGGGATGCGACACGCTGTTTATTAAAGCACTATAAATACACCGACATCTTCATACAGACCAACTCAAAATCCCATCCTTTAAAGTCCTAGCGTAAAAAACACCACATGAAGCGTGCTGTAAAAAAATAACACACTCCCTCCGTGACCTCCCGCCCTCCGCCACAACACACACATTCATCTCCAGCTCAGACGCGGCTCTTGATTAGCACCATAAACTCTCCAAAAATTGGTCAATATCCCATAACACTAATGTCACTCTGTGCTCACATTTTACAGCCCTTTCACGTGCGCGTGCACTGTCAGTGCAGCACCGCAGGGCTTTACTGGCCCCCGGCCTCACCATATAAAGCAAATTAAACAGCTTTACGACCTTTAATGGTGAAACGCTTCTGAAGGAAAACACTGAAGCTGATATGACATCATACATCTCACACCAGAACCTCCTCACTCACAGAGTTTAATAGAGTCAAACAAGGAAAAACAATCTTTGATATTCTCTTTCAACTTTTGAGATAAAAGATTGATGCACTGCGAAAATATACTGTAACTCAAAAATTCATATTCAGCCAAAAAAACTTGTTAAAACTAAAAACTAAAACAACTCATACCTTGACATCACACAGATGAAGTCTACATAAGAAAATCAAGCTTTGATTACAGGAATAAAATACATTGTTTAATATACTCAAATAGAAAACAGTTATTTTAAATTGTAATAATATTGCACAATTTTACAGTTGTTACTGTATTTTTGATCAAATAAATGTGCCTTGGACATTGAATTTTTTTTTTACCAACCTCAAACTTTTGAAAGCTGTATATATTACTTATTCATATTACGTAATATTTGCATTTATTTTTTTTATGCCAAATGTAAAAATCCTCCAAGCACAAGTAACATGCAAGCATTTAGTACATGAATTTATTTATTAAAAACAGTGGCATTACAAACAAATTTGCACTGAAAGGGTTAAAATCATGAATACAAAATGAATACATTTTGGGTAGTTATGATCAGGACTGAAGGGAAAAAAATATTTATATACAGATAATAATAATTTTTATGACTTTTTTTTTTTTTACATGACATTTTTCTCTTAGGATCTATGATTACTGCACTCTCAGGTGTTTAATTTATGATCAGGGGACATGGTGTCTTTATATTGACGATCCACTGCTTTTTGTGCATGTCTAAAATCACTATAGACATATTTAAGAAATCATGCCAATGCAATGCAAATGTGGGTCGATGTTATCGGTCCCTTCGGAGGGCCGAGTGCTGGGCCGGTCTCAACATTAATGGCCCTACACCAAGATGGCGGACGACTGGCAGACTCTCTCTCGGTGTGTATAGATCGGTTGGGCCCGCTGCGGTTCGCCGGATGCACGAGAATCAAATGACGGCAGGTGCAATCGCAGAGGTGAATTTCCGCACACAACTCCAATGTGATTTCCCCCGAGCGGCCGTCGCTCTTGGTGGACGTGTATATGAAAATCTCACAGTGAGAATCTGCTGTTAGTGGCTAATCAATATGAGGCAGGTGCAACAGTTGAGATGTGGGCAGAGCCGCCGGTCAAAACACAATCATCCTCTAATCTCATTCCACTCACATCCTGAAGGGAGAAATTACCAACAACAAGCAATATGTTAAAAATACAGACAATTAATGGTGTTTAACCTCGGCGCCTGGAACTGTACTGGAATCTAGCTGATGTTCCTAATGACAAGCTGCTCTGGTCAGGACAGATGAGGAGTGTGTTTAGATCGCATCCTCTGGGAATCACCTCCAACTGACCGGGAATCTCTTACTCGTGTAATCCCAGATCTCATCCACATATTGAAAATAACTGATAGACATGTTCAAATGTCTACAAACATACAGATCGTGGTCACAGTTTGAAATTAATCACCATAATTACTCACCTTATAATTCATATTTATATTTAACATATGCTATTTTTTCCAGAGGTGGTGTTTTACAGGAACCATCTCACTCCATTCATGAAGCAAATTCACTAAATTTACTCCATCCATCCATCTAAATTTGTCTATCCATTCTATATAGAACGACAGACAGACAGACATCGATAGATACACAGACAGAACGATACACAGACAGAACGATACACAGACAGAACGATACACAGACAGACAGACAGACAGACAGACAGACAGACAGACCGATAGACAGATAGATAGATAGATACACAGACATAAAGATAGATAGATAGATAGAAAGCATGACAAAAATACAGAACGATAGATAGAACGACAAAAAGACAGAACAATAGAAAGATAGATAGATAGAACGATAGATAGATAGATAGATCGCTCAGCTCGATCCCTCTGTCTCACTTCTATTACTATCATCCGTTGCTCCTCAGTAAAGCCTCTGTTCTCGTCAATTATTCATCACATTCAGAGCAGGACACAAACACCATGCATCCCTCTCTCTCTCTCTGATGAAACGCAGCCCATCAGGGTTGAATCTGATCTGCTGTTTTGTCTCAGTAATGTCTCGTGTGACTCCATCACCTGAGTGTTTTCTCTTCAGCAGATGGAGCTCCGTTCAGAGAGATTAATGCTGCTGCGGAGGGTTTGAGCCCCTCAGAGCCTCCGCCGGCCCTGCATACACTTGAGAGAGAGAGAGAGAGAGAGAGAGAGAGAGAGAGAGAGAGAGAGAGAGAGAGAGAGAGAGAGAGAGAGAGAGATAAGATAGAGAGTATATAGAGAGTGAGAGGCAGTGGAGATTGAGAGTGGAGAGTGAGAGGGTGAGAGTGATAAGTGAGAGAGGGAGAGAGAGAGAGAGAGAGAGAGAGAGAGAGATAAGATTATGGAGTATAGAGAAGAGAGAAAAACAGAAGGTGGGATCAGATGGAGCCAAGGAGTGTCGCCCTCAAAGCCTGTAACATCTGTTTTTCCTGGAGTAATATTCTAAGGATAGCTAAACGCCTCAATTCCCGTACTGCACTGCAGTGCTGCCGGCTCCCCAGAGACAGACGGAGAGACAGGTAACACCGCACACCTGTACTCCCTTCCCCTCTGCATCTCTCACTACAGCCTCAATCAGATTCTTTCACTGCAATCGTCGAAAATCATGACCAGCCGGAAGGACGACACAATTTTCCACATGTTAGAATAACAACAAAGTGATAAACTGTGAAACAACACAAACGGAAGTCAGAGAATGATTCAATGATCAAAACGAATGACGATGTTCTTATATTAGAACTTATTCTGTGTCCAGATTTCGTTCTTATTATCTGAAACAAACACATTGTTTCTGAAACATCATTAAAACATTCAAATTCTTCTATACATTTAGATAATGATTTTAAACAAAACTATTGATTGTCTTAAATTACTTAAATTCAACTTATTTATTGATTAGAGGAGAATAACGAACTATGTAAATTAAATTATAATCAACATCCAGTTATTACGGGGGTTTGATTACATCTCTAAAACTAACTATGAGCTGTAAGAGTGATGTCTGACTTGTATAACCTAATAAAGCATTTTTATGGTGTGAACTATCAAAAAAAAAAAAGGAAGAAAAATTCAAATTTTGTCTTTTCATTGGATCAATGCAATTAAAATCAATAAGACAATCAAAAAAGCTTTGTGTAAACGCCAAATGCTTTTAAAATAATGATCAATCCATCATTTGAACATGGCTTTGATTATAAAGTGCAAAGCATTAGAGAGTGTGCCATATTTTGGGACGACAACGCATATCAGAAACAGGATTTCTACATTTTCTGAGGAAAACGTCAGTGGTGCATGAAATGTGAAAAGTGCTGTGAAAAAGGAGCATCTGATCACTTAATAACCCGTCAATGAAGACACCCTATTTTAGGCATCATTCACGCTGCAGTGCGACACACAAACTCAACTTTAATACTTCGTGCTAGAGGTTTTTGTATCCATCACAACACTATAGATGATTAATAAAGTGATTACTTTCTTGGTATAAATATTAGACTGTGGTAAGTCTGGGGCTTGCATTATAATAGACCGTAAAACACTGAACGCATAAACCACAAAAACTGTAATCCTCCTCTGCACCCACAATCTCATGACCTATGTCTGAGGTCCAATTAACAGCTGAACGCAGGGCAGATGCAGTATGTCAGAATCAGTTACAGGATTTACAGAAAACCCCTGTTAAACACGCAGACCATAAAAAGCAGCCCAGAAGGTTTACAGGACGATTCCGCTGATTCTGCAAACACACACACACACACAAACACACACACACACACACACACACACACACACACACACAGAGTTCAGAGCTCTCACGAGCAGAACTCGGACACTCCGGCGGTCAGCGTTCATGTTTATCTCACTGGATCATCAGTGAACATCTCTGAACGTATGGGAACACCTCACGCAGTCACACACTCCAGCCCACTCTACAGAAGCTACAGCAAAATGAACTCGTTTGAAGCTCGCTGAGACGGAACGAAACGCATCTGAGAAATACGACGGCTCTACTGAACCCAGAGATGAACTCTATCCACTCTAACACAGAAACGCACTCTTTGATGAATGAGATATCACACCAGAGCTCTTCAGTATCTCAGTTGTGTCTCCTAAATAGCAACGAGAACGGAAAGAGATCAAATAGAGACATTTGCTGAACTCTTACAAGCCCCCTATTCTCACATATGTCTTCTCTGGAGTTTACGAAGAGATTAATATTTCCCTAAATCATCTATTGAAAAGAAGAAAAATCACAAAGGAGATCTCATCGAGGTCTCAAATGTTTCTTGCGGCGGCAGTGAGACTGAATGGAGAGCAAATGGAGTCGCCTTCACATATCTCAGGGCTCCTCTAGAGTTTCAGAAGAGATCTCAAATTTGATTTCTTTAAATTTTTGGAGAAACATCTGATATAATGTTAATGTACTTAAGTCCCTGAGCTACAAAAGAGCAACATTCGAGCAATAACATTTCCCTAAATTGCCCACAGAACAGAAAAATCACAAACGAGATCTCACTGACGTCTCAAATGTTTCTCCAAGACAGCGATGAGCCTGAAAAAGTCTCATCTAGAGTTTCAGAAGAGATCTTAATTTTTTGATTGTATGAGATAATGCTGAGACAGAGAAACACATGAAGCTCCCTGAGCCATGAAAGAGCAATCTCGGCGCAATAATCCCAAAGATTCACAAAAGGAGATCTCATTGAGGTCTCAAAAGTTTCTCCCAGACATCATCGAGATCGAATGGAGATCAAATGGAGTCGTCTTTGATTTCAGGAGAAACATGAGACAATGTTGATACCAAGATAAATATTAAGTTCCTTGAGCTATGAAAGAGCAGTCTCTTAGCAATCATACTTTTGCTAAACTACCTACAGAAAAGAAAAATCACAAACGAGATCTCTTTGAGGTCTCAATTGTTTCTCCAAGATTGAATGGAGAGCAAACCGAGTTGCCTGCTTCACAGATTTCATGTATAGTTTCATCTCAATAACGTCTCAAACTGTGTTCAGACCCAAATTCTCCAATCAAAAGTAGCACATCTCAATATGAACTCAAATATTTCTCATCAAATTGATTTAAGACACTATCCGCATTCATTTCAGCTCTGTACTCTGACTGGATGACTCGTTTAGGTCTGTTTATGTCTCCTGATGAAATTGAGGCAACGTTGAACTCCATGAAGTCTCCTGAGCACTAAACGAGCCTCCTCTGAGCAAAAGAGTTCATTATAAACTCCCTGTCCAGAGTGGAATAGAAGCGAGTAGTTCACAGTTGATTAAACACGAGTAACACAAGCGCAGTGTATGTGAACATCACCGGCACACCAGCCATGCAGCACATGCCACGCTCTTCACACTCACCCAAAAGTACATCATCGTTTCAGCCACAAAAACCCTCTCTCTCAGTTCAGGACAGCTGGATTCTCCTCCCGTCTCCTCCACACTTCTCTCCTCACGTCTCCTCCTCTCCTTCTAAATGGCGCTTCTGACTTTTCTGATGTTTGGAGGTCTAGAAATCAGCCGTGTTTTCTCAGGAAACACCTCGAGAAGCGACGTCAGTGTGCCTGATACTCTTTTACTCCTTCCTTCGCTCTCATCTCACAGCAGCTGTACTTAAAGACTGAACCAGGATAACAGCAGCCTCCAGCGGGGAGAGAGAGTGCAAGGGAGTTTTCTCTGATGACAGTATTGATGGCGGATGTGAGTGAACAGGCTCTACCCACAATCCTCTCAAGATGCGCCATACGAAACCCGACAACCACCACAAGCAAACAACATGAAACACAGAAGAACCTGTAAAGATGAAGGACGGAGCTGTGATTCTTTCTCTGTCAAGCATCTGTATGTCATTAAAACAGTGAACCATACGCATCTCACATACGTGCTGGAAACTACAATGGCAGGCATGTATTTCACTTTATATTCAAAGGAAAGAAATAATATGGTAGATTTTGCATATGTTTTCAGAGACAATATTTTATATTTTGCTAAAAAGTATAGAAAGTATTTTTTTTGCATGACATTTAATCAAAAATTTCATTACATGTAATGCAAAAATGTATTATATGAACAAAATATGTAACATACTTTGCAAGCAAATTCATTTAAAGGCCAACCATTTGGTTTTACAGTACATTTACTGCATTTTTTTCATAAATGTGGTGAAAACAAACAAACAAAAAAAAAACTTTTCATTACTGTACTGTGAACAAAAACATACATTTGATATATTTTAAATAAAGAATCATGGCATGTTGAATTACAACCATTTAATGCTTCGTAAAGTAAAAAAAAAAAACTATATATTTTATATTTTGCAAGGAAATTAAATCAAGGGCCATGAAGTTTTTTTTTTTTGGAATTGCAATATTTAATGACAATTAAGCACATTTAACCCAAATGTTCATTAATTGTAAAGAAAACAAATCCCATTGGCATTACTTGTGAGCAACAAAATACTATCTAAATTATAAGCAATTATACATAATGGCTGTATTTGTGTGCGTTTCACCTTTATGCCAACTGTAAAAAATTACTGCAGACTTAAAATGAAAATAACAAAAAATACTGCATTACAGTAATGAGAGAGAATCACCTTCAATAATAATTGGAAAAGGGAAAACTGACTCATTTCAATAAAGAGATTTTGCATGAAAACGTGTTTAAATGTCACAATGCAGAAAAATCTTAATGGTCTCCAAAACAGGCTTTAGTTTATTAATAATTGTTTATTTTTTCTTTCAGATTGTTGGGATGAAATGTGACTTCCTGTAGATGAGTTGTCATCCGGATCGGCCCTAAAGTCAGTTCAATCCCTTTATATGAAGAGAACCGGAGAGAGAGTGAGTGAGAAGTACATGAGGAGACGCTGTAGTATCACTGCTATGTCAGCACATCTTAAAAACAGGTCATCAATATCTGCCTGCAGGACACACTTTCAAAATGAACCCGACAAACCACAGAGAGAGAGAGAGAGAGAGAGAGAGGGGGGGAGTGAGCGGAGCGAAGGAGGGAGGAGAGAAGGGGGAGAGAGGGGAGGCTGAGGGGGGAGAGGGAGGAGAGAGAGGAGGAGGAGAGATAGGGAGGGGTGTTGTGGGAGTGATGGCATGAGGGGGAGAGAGATGCGAGAGGAGAGGAGAGAGAGGAGAGAGGAGAAGAGGAGAGAGAGAAAAGAGGAGAGATGAGAGAGAGAGAGAGAGACGCTGGCCGTATCCACATACACACACTGTAATATCATCTGACTTCACCGCTGCTCGTCTTCTCCAAGCCATCATCTTATTTAATTGGATTTTTATCTGTGGTCATTTTTTCCCTCTCTAGTATCTCTCTTAGACCTCTGAGGAATATTATTAGAGATAATTAGACTACAAGAGGAAACAAAAAAACAAATGTAAGAGGATACATTCATTCCAGATCTGCACTCGTCTCAGTTTCTCTCTCTCCGTCTCACTGCCGCTGTGAATAAACATGATAAATAAATGTGTTGTCCAGTAAAACTAAAGGATTCACATCTGTGATTCTTTCACTCTACTCTGATTCACTGACTCCGGTTTGATTCTTTGGCTCTAGTTCGAATGTTTGATTCTAATTTGAATCTCTAACTCTATTTTGATTCTGTAATTTGATTAATTGATTCTGTAATCTCTATCTCTGACACTAGTCTGAATCTCTGACTCTAGTTTGATTCTACGACTCTAGCTTGATTCTTTGACTAATTCTTCCGACTATGATTCCATGTCTCTGTTTTGGTTCTCTAATTTGATTCTCTAAACGAAATCTGACACTAGTTCAAATTCTTCGACTCTAGTCCAATTCTTTTACTATGAATCTCTAACTCTAGTTTGATTCTTCGACTAGTTTGACTCTTTATGATTCTTCTTTAACTCTGATTCTCTGGCTGTAGTTTGAATTTCAAGTTTAATTCTGATTCTCTAATCTGAATCTTAAATCAAACACTCATTTGATTCTTAGACTCTAGATCAGGGATCCTCAAATCTGGCCCACAAGATCCACTTTCCTGCAAAGTTTAGCTCTAACCCTAATCAAACACACCTGAGCATGCTAATCAATGGCCTCAGGATCATTAGAAAATCACAGGTAGCTGAGTTTGATCAGGGTTGGAGCTAAACTCTGCAGCGCATTGGACCTCCAGGGTAAGATTTGAAGAACCCTGCTCTAGATTTTTGACTAATTCTTTTGACTTTGATTCTGTGTCTATAGTTTGATTCTCTAATTCTCCAAACTAAATACTAAATTCTCCACTAGTCTGATTCTTTGAATCGCGGGCTCTAGTTTGATTCAACCCTAATTCTTCGACTCTAGTTTAATTCTCCAGTTTTATCCTCTGATACTCAAATCTCAGACACTAGTCCAATTATTTGACTCTGATTCTCTGTCTCTGGTTTGACTCTCTAACCTGAATCTTTGACTCTAGCCTGACTGCAGTGTGATTTTCAGACTCTAGTCTGATTCTACAGCAGGCGTCTGATTAGGACAGAACAATAAAAAAAGCCCTGATGTTGAACACGAGCATTCATCCGGCTCTAAATCGGATCCCATGAACAGTGACTGCTGGAGAGTCATTTGCTCAGTGAGTAACAGGTGATGATCTCTTCACAATCACCTGCTGCAACTTTACCAACCGCACCTGTTGTTTCTCTCAGGCTCAACAAACAGCATCACAAATACATCACATTGACACACACACATCATCGCGTTGAACCGAATCCCAAAAGCATATTTACCCTCAACACACACACACACCTGCTCCGCCGCACCACTCGGACTGTGACTGAACGCTGAGGGAAGAGTGATGTCATCAAGTCAAGCACAAATCCACCTGTTCATATCAATCATGAACGCACAAACAAATCACACTAGATCAACAAACACACACACACACACAGGCCGCGTGTATCTCCCCCATGTGCTGAAGAGAGGAAGTCCTAATCGGACAGGTGATCGTTTTTTTTTTTTTTTTTTTTTTTTTTTTTTTTTCTTGTTTTTTTTTTTTGTTTTTTGTTTTTTTTTTTTTTTTTTGGTTTCTTTTTAAATTTTGTGGGCAGGAGCCTCCAGCACACGATTTTCACAAACACACACACACACACACCACACAAGACTGTAAGAGGTAGACTTTTAATACATTCTGTTTTTTATTGAAATATCAACTTTGTCTCAGATGTTTCTCCTAAAATATTGTCAGAAAACAACAAATGGGCTTACATTCGGGCTATTCCTTATCTATATAAGGTTTTGCACTGAATCATGGGTTTCTGATAAACACATCCCCAAAATGAGAAGAAAAATACAAAATATTAATAAAATAAAGCTATTTTTGAGAACATTAAAGCTCACATTTGATTTTCATGCATATTTTCAACAAGTCTTATTCTAATAAAGAGACTTTTTTTTTTTTTGTAACTCAAGTAGTCTCCAAGGTGATCTCATTAGATTGTCATTCATGTAATGAAGTTATTTTTAATGCTTTTGTTATAGTTTTGTACTACGGTTGAAAACAACTCACTTTTTAGTTATTTTTTTCTGCTTACATCTGGCATAAAGGCAATGACAGCAGGATCCATAAGCTTAGCATCGTGCACACACATGAACACACACACGAGAGAGAAACATGTGAAAGCACTATTATTTAAGAGTAAACGGCCATTGCAGAGGTGATGGTGCCAGTTGCCGAGCGTCACAGTTATAATATAGATATATTATATATATATATTAAGCTATATATATATAATATATATTTATAGATATATATATATATATGCTATGTGTATATGTATGAATTCTACAAGAAAATACTTCAGTTTTTGTACTTCAAAATTTCATATGTCAAGCGTCCCTTACATTTCTATTTAAATATTTGTGAGATTTCCTAGCAATTTCTACATGGAAATTGTTTCAAAATCAATCACCACTTTTTTCCAGAGCTCTAACATCAGCATGTAAACACTATCTACATGTTAGAGAATATATAAGCACATGAAAGACTCTTCCGCAGACAGAAAGGCATGAAGCATCAGTGCAGCAGTGAGCGAACGACTGCAAACACTGCTTTCAGAGGCGTTTCTGCTG
Source organism: Sinocyclocheilus anophthalmus (assembly GCA_018155175.1). Classification (NCBI taxonomy): domain Eukaryota; kingdom Metazoa; phylum Chordata; class Actinopteri; order Cypriniformes; family Cyprinidae; genus Sinocyclocheilus; species Sinocyclocheilus anophthalmus. Next base: position 194,886 of record JADLZN010006994.1, read on the forward strand.
TTCTTTACGAGACTCGCGGGCAGTTGTGTGTTCTGCTCAAGTCCTTGGATTTGAGGCTGATTCTGAGGCAGTTTGTTTCGTTTCATGTGAAGCATGTCTGTAGTGTTTTGTCTCTTTCCACAGACTCCACAGCCTCCTGCACCGCAAGCATCAAATATTAACACTGCGATTAAACGCTACAGAGAGAGGAGAGAGAGGAGGGATGGACGAGCCTGTCGGTGCTTGTTGTAGTGCCGCAGTGACTGTGTGTGTGTGTGCATGTTTATGTGGTTTATGAGGACACAAATTTGTATAATAACATGGGTATGACATAGGGATTACAACGAGAAGGTGATTTATGAGGACATTTTCAGTGTCCCCATAATTCAAAAGGCTTATAATTCAGAATGAATTTTTTTGGAAATCTAAAATGCAGAAAGTTTCATGTGAGGGGTGGGTTTAGGGGTAGGGTTGGTAAAGGGCAATAGAATATCCGGTCTGTACAGCATAAAAACCATTACGCCTATGGGATGTCCCCAAGTTTCACAAAAAACAAACGTAGTGTGTGTGTGTGTGTGTGCGGTGTGTGTGTGTGTGGGGTGTGTGTGTGTGGTGGTGTGTGTGTTTGTGGGGTGTGTGTTGGTGTGTGTGTTGTGTGTGTGTGTGTGTGTGCTGTGTTGTGTGTGTTGGTGTGTGAGAGAGGGCATGTGTGTGTTTGGCTGGAGCTCACTAAACACAGAGATCAGATCTTGAAAATCAGACAGATGCATTGTGAAAATAGACTCAATTAATGAAAATGATTGTCTATTTTCCTTTCAGTCCATATAAATGCAAAACATTTGACATCTTCACATCAGTGTTATTTACTATTACTATGATATATGTTTATATATATGATATATATTATATATTATATATTAGAGATCATATATTATATATTCTATATATATAGATATAATATAATATATATATATATTAATAAGGACATATTATTATAGTTTATATTTGATTTTTTAGTGTTTTTACTTCAATTTTAGTTAAAGTTTTAGTAATTTCATTGTGTGAACATGTACATTTTGCACTTTTTTTATTAGTTTTTGTTTATGTTATAGCGATTTTCTACATTTATGTATTAGTTGTCGTTACTTAAGTGCTTCAAGTTAAACTTTTACTTGCATCTCGTGAAAAATAGTTAAGGTTTGTATACGTCTATATAGGTTTTATTACATTTTTATTTATTGGTTTTAGTTATTTTAGTATTTCAAGTTAAACCAAATGTGAAAATAATAAATGTAGCCTTGGAAACTTGAAGCTGAAATAAGTTTTTTTTTATGCTTTTAGTATTAGCTTTGGTTAACAATAACCCAGCTTCACAAATTATTCTGGACAATCACTGCACACCTACACGGGAAGAGTCTGACTAACAGCTAAACTGACCAATCACGGTTCACTTGGGATATTTAAATATGCATTGATTTGAAATTAATGACACCACAATTACGCACATGTGTGCAAACAAACAAAAACAAACAAAATAATTCATTCAAATGAGTATCATATTCTCTGCAGGGTTATTACAGTTAACCTAAAAATATCTTGAAAAAATAAATGTGAATCATATTCATTTAATCATATTCAATTTAAGTTTTTTTTTAGATTTCAGCTACACATCTTATTTTCATTTACTTCAAACTTTAAAATGAAAATGGGAAACACAAAGTTTGTAAAAGTATGAAAATACAGACACAAATATTGAGAATTATTAATTATTATTATTCCTTTCACAAGTCCATATAAATTTAGAAGATAAATGCTTGAAGAAAAAAAAAAAAACCTTGAAAATGTCACAAATCTGAGAGCGCAGAGATCCAAAGTGACCCGACAATCAAAGCAGAGGAAAAGTAAAACTGATATGAAAGATGATGTGAAATAAACAAAGAAATAAAGATGTTACTGGTCTCAGGAAGCTATTCTGAACACATTACTGCAGCTCCAGAATTAAACACATGCTGTGTCCAGATTTGTAAAAGACACATTATTGCTTATATTTTCTAGTTCTATGGACACAACACAATATTAAATTGTTGCAAATTGTATCATTTGTGTGTGTGTGTGTAGCAGAGAACGGTTCATTCATTCGACGGCACGCGTTATTAATGCTGCAATGAACCCATTCTGTCGTCCTTCACTCTCTGCTTCACTCTTTCACCACAAAAAAATAAAAAATAAAACAAGAATAAAAGGAAACAAGCAAGCAAGCAAACATTGTTGTCTGCACTCAGTGAAATAAACTACTGCATATCTTTTAACATTTCTCTCACGGTTTAAATTTAATCATAAAAACATTCATTAGTTCACATGCATAATGCAAAGCACCATGGGAGGGATGCATGTCTGCCATAAATAATTATTAATTTGATGATTAGCACCATGATCACCATCATCTAGATGCAGATGCAAATTCAAATAAATAAGGTTATGTCCTCTAAAATAAATAAATAATTGTTAATATATTAAAAAGAACTGAGCTGGACGCAGCACATGAGTGTTTGTGTTTGGTGGTGATGAACTGATCAGGGCTCTTGAAGAGATGAGGTTGTTTACCATTCAATGACCCTCCTCCTGATTAATTGAGATGCTGTGCATTGATTTCCGGCCGTCTCTTTGTCCCGATGAGCAGAGGCGGAGCAAGGCCTATTGCCAAGCTGATCTGGAGGGTCAGAGGTTTAATCGCACCGACCGGATGTCACACTACAGGGGATTTTCTTTTATTTAAAAATTACAAAAATATTAAATAACCAATCTACAGTATATGATATGGACTACATGAAATAAACAAATAAATTGATTAATTAAAGTATTATTTTATGCATATCCAAAATTAATATAACAGCAACATGAATGAATGAATTAATAATTTTGTTATGGCTACTGGATGTAATAAATTCAAAAGATAGTTATTTTTTTGTATTATTGAGATACTATTTAGTTTTATTTTTTTTTAATATTTAAATAAGTTTCGATTTTTTTATAAAAAAATATATATATATATTATTTTACTCCCCCAAAAAAAAAATTAATAATAATATATAATATATATTAAGCAATTATATCTATATATATCAATATATATATATATATATATATAAATATATATTTATATATATATATATATTATATATATATATTAGATCTTTTACCTTGCAGGTAATACTTTCTAATGTATAACATTAATATAATTCTTATTTCATGTTTTCTCTAAACCACGTTTTTTAGTATCAAAGATCAAAGCACCTTGTGGAAATTAATTTATAAACTTTTTTTTTTTATAATTTAACATTTCATTCAATTAGAGTAATAGGACCCAATCAAGAAGAAATGTTACCAGACAAAAGAAATCAATATCAACAAAATGATTTGCACTATACAGAGGTGGCACAAAACAACACAAAAGTGGCATTTAAGTTTATTTACAGACCGTTTAATGAGGCTCAGAGGTTGCATGAATGCATTTGAATTCATAATAACAATGTTATGAGATTAAAGTTTCAAATATAAAGTTCTGAATACAGAAATATTAATTTATTTCAATACCTGAAATTATACTTTAATGAAATTAAACTAAAAGCGCCAGTAGGTGGCGGAAAGTCACTGTCTTTGTCACGGAATCATTCATTCAATCGATTCGTTCAATCAGCTGATTCATTCAGGAACAAATGATGGCGTTTACTTTTGCTTTGGGATTCACTGGATGATCAGAGCAGACGCTTTCAGTTTAAAATTCAAGCAACTACTATCCAACAGAATTAAATGATTTTTATTTCTATAAAAGAGCAAAACGACAGTGGAAGCGGTGCCTGTAATGCTATTTAAATGCATGATTTCATAATGAGCTTTTCACCTCAACGAGAAATCTCATCACATTTTGATATCTTGAATATCTTTTTTTAAGATCTTGTCACACCCCTAATGTGTACCCACACACACATTAATGTAATGACATTCTGCAGGACTCCTGGCTGAACTTGAAGGGAACTGACTTCATACACAGGCCTGCATTTAAAATTGCCTGACCAGCTGCTTAAAAACAATTGATGTTCTGAAACAAAAGTTGTTCTGAAATAAGCTTGAGCATCATTTGAGCACAGATGCCACTTGGTTTCGTCTCCTGGTATCTAACGCAGTGCAATTCAGACATGTGTCCACTGTGACAGAAGTGTCCAAATGCAGCTAGGACCAGCAAGAAACGCTGCAGCAATGCTGTAAAACACAGTTCTGAGTTTGAGATGGATTTGTTTGCAGTCCTCGGTGTGTCTGAAACACGTCTCCTTCATGAACACCAGTGTCAGAGCTCAGCTACATTCATCAGACACTGCATCTTTAAAGTGCGTCACGGCTGTGAGGCAAACACGCAAACGCACACACGCACGCGCTCAACAACCAATAAATTCCAGATTGAAACAGAGAATCTGCAGAAGGGCTCTGGGTGATTCACTGAGGCAGATTCATCAAGCTGTGTAAGAGAGAGAGAGAGAGAGAGAGAGAGAGAGAGAGACACACTGCTCCACTTTCACACCACAGCCACCTCCAACCCAGACCCTGTTTCTTCATCTGTGATTATCAGAGTAATCGTGACAGGAGTTATTCTGTCAGGCATGGGGACCAATATATATATATATATATATAGCTATATGCTATAGCTAATAACAATAACAATATTCACAACTTATGTAAGGCAATACCACAAGTTTATTTTTTCCATATTTTTATTTTAACAGTAAACCTCAGTTGTGTTGCACTCCATACCCCCCCGCGTTTTATATTTTATTTTTAATTTTCGTTTTATTATATTTTAAAATAACTTGATTGTTATATGTTTCATGGCTTCGTTTGATGACCATGTTTTTGATCAATTAATTAAATCATAAATTCAGAAAAATTTTAACCGATAACGCGAAGTTTGCTGTGCAGAACTTCGCGCTGGGGGGGGCTGTGGATCGCCGGATCGGCTTTCCCCGTGGACGGAGCGGAGTCCAGCCCGGGGTCATCATATGTGGTTGCCGCAAGCCGTCTAGCCCCTGGCCTCCGCTCACTCTAGGCGCCGTGTGTGACGGTGTGTGTTTCGTTGTGAAAGCGAAACTACTTTGTTTGGCCTTCCAAAAGAGGACACGACTAGAAATCAGTGGATAAGTTGTATTTACAACACTGTTCCAGAACAGTTCAACCCAAATATTAATTTGTGTGCAGAACATTTTATGGAGGACTGTTTCCTGATCCTGTAGAGTAGACTACAATGCCGGCTGACTCAAAGACTGTAAGTACGTCTTCATATTTAAAGAATTTGCCACTGAAGATTCAAACGCGAGTTTTTTGAGCAGTGTAGAGTAGCGCTTGTTGTTTGTCGTTTCTCCTATCAAAAATGCAGACTTGGTTTTATGTTTACGTGGCGCGATACAATGCAACACGTAAAAAGACAGTACAAGTCATTATAATCTGTAATTATGTCCTCACTGGATGCAACAAATGCCTAGTTTGTAATGGGTTTTAATGTTTTTGTCTCTTCGCTCCGGCCGGACAGGGCATCACAGTATGGTAAAGGGCGTAACATTTCCGTCACACGCTTGAGGTATTCGGCCAATCACAACGCACTGGATAGCTGGCCAATCAGAACACACCTCGCTTTCAGACGCTTGCAGAAAGGTGGGCACAGAGGAGAAACAAATAATGTACTGTATGTGGAAATAACGTTTTTGAACCTTAACCCACAAACTCATTTCATTACACAAAATAATGTTCTTTTTAGCAACATTATATGACCCCTTTAAGACTTTTGTATTACAGTTTTTCTCGATTGCTAAAACACTATAACCATAACGCCATTTTTCAAAAAGCACACCCATTTAGCTGAACTATAAACACTATTCCCCTGCTTTAACACACGAGTCAGATTTGGTGAACTGTTACTGCAAAACTCTACACACAAATCCCTACTAAAACCGGTTAGCTTAATTGGCAGTAGGAGTGATGCTCAAGATTTGCATTAAATCATTTATTTGCGCCCTCAACATGCAATTCCATTACTCAAATTAATGATTTGCACAGCTAATTTAAGCACAGAGACTCGTTCAAGGGTACGGCGCGTGACTGTTAGCATCCCAACGCGCTCCTCAACTTGTTTGCTAGCTTCAAGAGGCTGTTTCTGAGAGAAGAAAGCGTCAACACGCTGCTGTCATTTCTAGCCGTTAACCTAGCAGTTTGGTCAATAGCCTGGGTCGTGCTATGTCGCTCTATGCAGAGCAAATTTTTAAACTAAAATTTCAAAACCGTAACGCCATTTTTCAAAAAGCACACCCATTTTGCTGAACTATAAACACTATTCCTTGCTTTAACACATGAGTCAGATTTGGGAAATGTTATTTTTTTTTTTTTTTTTTTTTTTTTTTTTTTGTTTTTTGTTTTTTTTTTTTTTTTTTTTTTTTGTTTTTTTTTTTTTTTTTTTTTTTTTTTTTTTTTTTTTTTTGTTTTTTTTTTTTTTTTTGTTTTTTTTTTTTTTTTTTTTTTTTTTTTTTTTTTTTTTTTTTTTTTTTTTTTTTTTTTTTTTTTTTTTTTTTTTTTTTTTTTTTTTTTTTTTTTGTTTGTTTTTTTTTTTTTTGTTTTTTTTTTTTTTTTTTTCTGAAAACTCTATCACACAAATCCCTACATTTCTCAGTGCTTATACCATGTGGTCATTTAGAAAGCACTAGCATTCAATACTGTCCACTCAAATCAGCACAGCTTGAGCTCAATTAGCAAACAATTACCAAGGTGGAAACACTAAGAGTCAAAATTGAAAACACATCAATCAGATCCTTCAATAAATAGATTAAAAGGGCCCGAATAAGTTCACTGAGCTTTGGAACAATGGATCCACAGAGAAATGAAGGAATATGTGGAAGAGGAAGAGGAGGAGGGAGAAGAGGAGGAGGAGAAGGAGGGAGAAGAGGAGGATGAGAAGGAGAAGGAGGGAGAAGAGGAGGAGGAGGAGGAGGGAGAAGAAGGGTGAGGAGGAGGGAGAAGACTGCTGTGTAGTACATGAATGAATAAAAATGTGCCAATGTATACATTGGTTGTGTCTTTTGTGTTCATGTGAAAAGGTTTTTGAGGGGGAGAACCACAAGCAACAGTTTTGGATATATTGTTTTGAATTCATTGCACCAGTGTGTAATAATATGTTGTAGTGTGTGTGTTTTTGAAAGCTTGTCTGTGATGTCGGATGGAAAAGTTTGGTTTTTCAGCAAGAGTGAATGGTTTTGAGTGTAGAGCTTCATTCTGACCTGAAAATAGGATGTTTGGGGAATTGGGTGATACGTTATGGATTTGTGTTTACTGTTTTGAGAATACGAGGCATAGTTTCAAGAAATGTGTTTAAGCAATCGAGAAAAACTGTAAATAACTCATAAATCCAGAAAAATTAAAACAGACGACACAGAATTTCAGACAAAGAATAAATAAAAAAAAACATCACACAACCCAATTATTGTTAAATAAAAATAAACATAAAAAGTAATAGTAATAAAATGATGATAATATTAATAATTACAAAAATATTCAATTGTATAAATTCAGTTGATTAAGCATGCTTCTTAATTATTAAAATTCAATTAAACCATTAAAACAGAATTGAGAACAAAATATACAATTTATTTAATTTGAAGTAATGATTTTTTTAATTGGTTTTAACTTCAGTTAACATTTTATTTTAGCTGCACACTTTCTAAAACCGGTTTTGCTTCAGGAATGAGATTTTACAAAACCAATCATCGTTTTATTTTGCAACTAATGATTTTATAATCAGTTGAATTTTCATACATACAGGATTTTTTTTTTCTCCCAGAACAGAAATGATACCACTTTTTAGGTCATGTGTAAGTCAAAAACCACTGACGGAAATATATGCATGGATTCAGACTAATATGATATGTCATGCATGCATGCATGCAGAACCATCATGCATACATTTCGACTAATATGAACCAGCATGTACACATGCATTGAGACCAATATTACCGATCTTGCATGCATGCACACATTTAGACTAATATGAATCATCGTGCATGCATTGGGACCAGTATTAACCATCATGTATGCATGCATTTTGGCTAATGTTATCTATCTTGCATGCATGCCTATATTCAGAGTTTTTGGCTGTAGAGTCAGGTTTAAGGCTGAGGATGTGTATTTCCCCGGCGAGAGGTGCAGGTGTGATCTTAAGATGCTCACTGGAGACACGCACGCGTTCCATCTCCCGTCTGTCACTCGCGCTAATTTGATTACTGACTGATTAAACCATCACTAATGCAGTCAAAGCCGCGGCGTGCTAATGTAATAAAATCACTTAAAGCTAAAACCGGTTAGCTTAATTGGCAGTAGGAGTGATGCTCAAGATTTGCATTAAATCATTTATTTGCGCCCTCAACATGCAATTCCATTACTCAAATTAATGATTTGCACAGCTAATTTAAGCACAGAGACTCGTTCAAGGGTACGGCACGTGACTGTTAGCATCCCAACGCGCTCCTCAACTTGTTTGCTAGCTTCAAGAGACTGTTTCTGAGAGAAGAAAGCGTCAACACGCTGCTGTCATTTCTAGCCGTTAACCTAGCAGTTTGGTCAATAGCCTGGGTCGTGCTATGTCGCTCTTCATCCTTAAAACTAATAGGCAACATCTACCTGTAACCTGTAAACACATCCAGGGCTAATGCCTCATGACATTAGCATTAGCCACTCGTCTCGGCCATCCACTCTAAGTCAAGTGTAATTGCTCTGCTCCATTAGCGCTCGCATCGTCCAGATGGTGCCCTAAACGTTAATTCCCAAACATGTTTGTGCATCACATGCAGTTGCTCCCACAAGCGGCCCCTGGATCCGTCTGAGGGGCCCGTGGAAGCACAGGTCACCAAAAAAACACAACTTCCTAGATGAAACGCTAAACGGACACACTCTGAGCCCGCGACACTTCACGGAGGAGAGGCTCATGGGTAATGAAGATGACGTATTGTACCAGAATCTCACATTTAGTCATAACACAACAACAAACAAGAAACCAATACACACACACAAACAAACTGTACACATCTACTGTGATAATAATAACGATTCCCATTAGATTCTATATTACAGAAACATACAGCCAGAAAATACAATACTTCTTGATTTTCTGATTTAAACCAGCATAACAGGACAACACATTCAACATATAAAGGTATGATTTAATATGAACATAATAATGTATATTACACATTATAGTATAATTAATATTTATGTATATAGATCATTTTCATTACGAGTAAGGCTTGTATTGGTTGTTACTACGATATCCATTATCAAACAATAAATATGTTTTTATTTATTTATTTTTTATCTAAGATCTTTAAATATATCATGAATGACTATATTATTGTCCAACTATATTAAATATTTAACAGCATTATTATATTTTTTGTGTCATGTATACATAATTTAATACCTATAAATCTTAAACTCTTTATCTTTTTATCTTACATGATAAGAAAATATTGTATTACTGACTATTTATTATTTATATAATATTGGTGTATGTACATACACATCCTTATTCAAATATAAAATATCCTATACACAACGGTGTGTGGTGTGTGTTTGTGTGTGTGTGGTGTATATATTAATATATATATATATATATATAAATAACTTACATTTTTTAGTTTGATATGAATAATTGTAAAATGTACATTTTTTTTACATATTTTCCATTCTATAAATCCATTAAAAAAACACATTTAATATTAACACCTATAAAATGGATTTAAAATTAAGAAATGCAAAATGTTCATATAAAAGTATATGGGATATATACGGGATATGCACAAATATTCATATATAATCCTATATAATTGAATAAATACATTTTCCTTTGAAATCGGCCAATTCACTGTAAGGACTGCTGTTTCACTTCTCCAGCACTCTGTGCTTTCACTGGCTCACTGCCACTAAAGCTTTTGATTGGATTTTAGCTTAAGAACATTTGCTTAAAGATAAATCAATATTTTCTTTAAGCCGCTCTGTCAGATAAGTGATGTTGGCCATTACTTTATGGATCTGAATGCTTGAGACGCCTGCAGCAGCCAGCGGCTTAAACGCCCACATCCACCCGAGCCCAACTATTCACCTGCTCTAGCGTTACAACGCCAGGTAGGACTTTCAGCAGTGACTACAGTCCTTCCAGGGTTTGAGAGTGTGAATGTTCGTGGCCTCCGGGCCTCTCAGACGACGCTACACGGAGATTTCAGGACAAGCACTTCAGCACATTATCCCGCTGCAGACCCCGGGACATGGCGAGTGTTTCTCTCGCGCTCAGAACAGCAGTGCTGTTTGCATTAAGGGCTGGCGAGGTAAATGGCTGTTTTCAATTAGTTTTCCAAGTACTATCCTTAACAGATAACGACTTATTGAATTTAAACGACAGCGCAGCGTTTGGTGTGAGGCTCATTGCTGGTTTATGACTTCGCTGTTCTTTTTCTTTCATTGCTTCTTTGTCCTCTCTGATCTGATTTAAGCAGCAGCTTCAGGAGTTTGTCTTGATTTGTCGCTCGTTTCGAAGAGGCGTAAGAATGAACGTTTCTAACCGTCAGGCTAAAACAGGGTTTAAACCTGGAACAAGGGAATAGGTTTAACTTTGTTGGTCTCCATTGTAATATTTGAAATACTAAAATATCTAAATATTAAAAAATTATATATTATATATATATATATATAAAGTCTATCTATATATATATATATATGTTATATATCTATATCTATATAGATATATATATATATATATATATAATAGATATAATAATATATATATATATATATATATATTTAATATAATTTATATAAATATATGATATATATATATATATATATATATATATAAATACTACACACACATCATGTAATATTTAAGTAAAATATGTTTTTTGTTAAACATATATATACAGTGGGGAAAATATTTATTTTATCCCCTGCTGATTTTGTAAGTTTGGCCACTTACAAAGTAATGAAGGGTCTGTAATTTTTATGGTTGGTTTATTTTAACGGATAGAGACAGAAAATCAACAAAATAAATCCAGAAAAAAAACACATTATATAAAGGTTATAAATTGACTTGCATTTCAGTGATTAAAGTAAGTATTTGATCCCCTACCAACCAGCAATAATTCTGGCTCCCACAGATTGGTTATGTGCCCATGTGGAACACAGATTAGTCCTGTCACTTTAAGAAATTACTCCTAATGTCATCTTGTTATGAGTATAAAAGAAACCAGTCTATAGAATGTGTATCTTCCATTCAAACCTCTCCCACCACCATGGGCAAGACCAAAGAACTGTCAAAGGATGTCAGAGGCAAGATTGTAGATCTGCATAAGGCTTGAATGGGCTACAAGACCATCTTCAAGAAGCTTGGTGAGAAGGAGACAATTGTTGGTGCGATTATTTGGGAATGGAAGAAATACAAAATAACCATCATTCACCCTCTGTCTGGTGCTCCATGCAAGATCTCGCCTTATGAGGAAAGGATGGTCATGATAAAGGTGAGGGATCAGCCCCGAACTACACGGGAGGAGCTTGTTAATGATCTTAAGGCAGTTGGGACAACAGTCGCCAAGCAAACCATTGGTAACACACTACGTTGCAATGAGTTGAAATCATGCAGTGCCTGCAAGGTCCCCCAGCCCAAGAAGGCACATGTACAGGCCCGTCTTAACATCTAAATGATTCAGAGAAGGCTTGGGAAAGTGCTGTTGTCACATGAGAACAAAATTGAACTCTTTGGCATCAACTCGACTTGCTGTGTTTGGAGGGAGAGAAATGCTGACTATGTCCCCAAGAACACCATCCCTACAGTCAAGCATGGAGGTGGAAACATTATGCTTTGGGGCTGTTTCTCTGCTATGGGTACAGGATGACTTCACCGCATTGAAGGACCGAAGGACGGGGCCATGCACCGTAAAATTCTGGATGAGAACCTCCTTCACTCAGCCAGAACACTGAAGATGGGTCATGGATGGGTCTTCCAGCATGACAATAACCCGAAACATACCACCAAGGCAACAAAAGAAGAAGCACATTAAGGTCATGGAATGGCCTAGCCAGTCTCCAGACCTCAATCCTATAGAAAATCTGTGGAGTGAGCTGAAACTTTGAGTAAAGATTTCGAGAGAATCTTTAAAGAGGAGTGGAAAAAAATCCCTCCTGAGATGTGTGCAAAACAGGTGACCAACTACAAAAAACGTCTTACCTCTGTGCTTGCCAACAATAGTTTTTTCCACCAAGTTTTGCTTGGGGATCAAATACTTATTTAACTCACTGAAATACAAATCAATTTCTAACCTTTTTTCTGATTTTTTTGCTTGATATGCTCTCTATCGTTAAAATCAACCTACATATACATTACAGACCCTTCGTTCTTTGTAATGGCAAACTTACAAATCAGTAGGGGATCCAAATACTTATTTTCCCCCTGTGTGTGGTGTGTTTGGTGTGTTTTGTGTGTAATTTATATATATAATAAACACACACATACATAATACACACACACCACACATAAGATACACACACACACACACCTACATAGACACATACAATCAACACACCTACATACTATATACACAAAACACAACCCCTACTCCTATATACACACACAGACATACATATATCAGCACACCTAATACATATACACACCCATACATACATATATCCACACACCTACATACTGATACACACACAACATACATATAATATAACAACACTACATATATACACACACACACATAACACACACACACACACACACACACCACACAAACACACACACACATAAGACACACACATACATAGACACACACACATACATTATAACCCACACACGACAACATACATACATACACACACACCCACACACACACACATACAAACACACACCACACACCACACACACAACACCACACACACACACCTAATCTATATAATATATATATATCATTAAACTATTCATGACATCCAAACTTTTTATTTTGGATGTGAGTTAATCACGATAATTGTTTTTACAGCACTAATTTTTTTACATTTACAATAATTGTTGTTTATTATATCATTTTTCATACACACTTGTGTTTGCCATGGAAAGATATATATTCAGAAAATAAAAGTGTTTTTGTTTCACACAACATAGACAGATACCCCACACCACACACACACACACACACACACACACATACATATATATACATATATATACACACACAAAATATATATATACATAGCGCGGAGTTCGTCTGTTCTGTTTTCTCTCCCCTTGAAGATCGTTGGAATGAGGAGGAGCATCTGAGCACTGTGGATCATTTTGATATCAGTTGTATAATCGCTTGGACGTCCAGAGTCTTCCTTAATTCGTCTACTGTAAATGTTATGAAGAATACACCACAGATTACAGCAAGTGTTTTTTCACTTCTCATTAGTGAAGCTATTTATGTCAAGCATCGTTACACAGCAAAAACACTATTCGTAATGAGTAATTATGAATCATTTCCAGCTAAAATATCTAAGAATTATTGAATTATCATACATGCTTGAAAAGCACCACTGCATTAGTAGCATTAGTAGTTGTTTTCTTGGATTGCATCTTGAATTTAAGTGATTGTTTCATTGGTTTTAGGAATAAAGTTAAAATAAAGTGCACAATAGTGCAGAAACAAAAAAAATCACTCAAATTAAAGACACAAAACAAGCCTAAAACAAGTCTAACATCTAAAACCAGTCTTAATATCTCATGCAACGTTGCTTTCCATGAACGTTTATCTAGTTTCTAGGACTTATTCTGTATTTTCACTGTAAAACAAGTCAAAAACGCCTAATTAAAAAGTCATTACGAACTCGAGATGCACGATTACCATCTGCTGGACGATAAAACAGGTCAAAAACTTTCAAAAGATACACACAGAATAAGGACTCGAGACCCGAAGATCTCAGAGAGGCGTAGGCTATTTTTAATCATGTATTATGTCATTTAATCTATTTTTAAGTATGTATATTTTATGTTTTTTAAACTTTATTTAAAATAACTAAATCCTATACAACAAATATATATTTATTTGCTGTAAATTATATTAATACTTATCATTTTGATTACACATTATATTAATCACAAATTAAAACCAATGAATTAAATGTAAAACATAGCAACTAACTAAATAATATACAATTATTAAAAAAAAAAATATAAATAATATATATATTATATATATATATATGTGTCGTGTGTGTGTTTGGGTGTGTGTGTGGTGGTGTGCTGTTGTGTGGTGTGGTGTGTGTGTATGTAGTCGTATGTTATGTAGATGTATATAATATATATAAGATATAGATATATATATTATACTATATATATTATATATAACATACAACACACAATTTCAGTTACACGATTATATTAATAAATAACTGTAATAGATAGTAATTTCAAATAATTAAATATGACTAGTGGGTTAAATGTCCACTGAAAAATGGTTAGAAAAAATTCCCTATAAACATCGGATCATTTCATCTACTGTTTTTTCTCCTGGTTCTCTCCATCTGTGAGTTTCTATAGCTGCAGCAGAGTAATGAGCGAAGACGCGTCTCATTTTCTCTCGCCTCTCAAAGGGCCAATAAACTCCCTGCCGTTCCAGAAGATGTGCGAGTAACGGTAAACACTGTTTACACATTGTAAATGATTGTTTCTCGTCCTGCCCAGAAATGAATATGAAAGCTGACTAACAGCAGAACACACACTCATTTATACGAGCGGAAAGAGCAGCGGAGATATCCAGTTACTGGCTTTATATACAGTTATGACAGATGATCTTCCTTTACGGGATCTAAACCACATGGTTATGATATCACAACACACTCATTAACACATGCCCGCCCACATATGCATACATTAAAAACATCTAATTCAGAACTCCACAAACTTGACCGGTCCTAGTGAGTGACATTATGCGGTAACAGAGGGTTTTTGACATTAAAGAAAGTCTTAAAGGTACAGTAGCACAAACGGTCTGTTTTAATTGCGAGGGACAGCGAGAGTCTGGAGAATGAGCATGGAAATGTAAAAGGGAATGAAAGTGAAGCAGCAGAGAGATGTATGTGCGGCTGGAAGTAATGCATCATAAGCGGAGCAGTAAAGAGTCGCGGGCAGAGTTTAGTGTGCGATTCGGAGCACTATAAATCTGGCCTGTGTGAGAGTGTGTGTGTAATTACCTGCGTCTATGGCTTTACTCTCTTCCACACTCATCTCACGATCACACACACATCACTCACAGTGAGCCGGACATGAGTGCAGAGCTGGAAACGTATACATCCATAAGCAGTACTGTGCAAAAGTCTTAGGCTATTAGTATTTTCACCAAAAAAAATTGTTTTAAGTGTTATTTCTATCTTTTGCTTTAGTGTGTGAGTAGGAAATATCAGTTTACATTAGAAAACATTTATTTTGCGATTAATTGTAATAATCCAGTGAGACTTTTGTATGCACAAGGAGTCTGATGACAGCCAGTGCAGCACACAGATATTTGATCTCACCAACATCCACTGTTGGTGAGTCTACTCCACCAAGCTACTGTTATAAGCATGAGCCCCGTCAGACTGGGTCGTGGCGCGGGTTGTTGCAAGTATATAGTGATATTATCAATGTTCCAGAAGACAGGATTACAGGTTTAACTCATTGAAAATATCATGCTTAATTTTACACTGTCCAGATATGCAAAATAACTCTCTCGGATCTCTGCTCTGGATAGTTATAGGACCACCAAGGCCGTCTACAGATTTTTCTAAAAAGAATTTGCAGATTTCCGCTAAGACTGTTGCATTATGTGATAAAGCGTAATGTCAGAGATTTAATTTTACATTCACGTTGATAATCAAAGATGCTTAGGAGTGCGTTAGGACCTAATAAACTCTTTTGGCAAAATGTCACCGGGCCCACTCATCTTTTTAATCATACGCAAGTTTTTTTATATCGCATGGAATTGATCTTACTGCTATAGATATCGTACCTCAAAGTGATGATGTTACTGACCATTTCCTTGTATCGGGCATGCTGCACATTACTGATATTAACTATATGGCTCCACGTTATCGTCCGGGCAGAACTATTGTTCCAGCCAACAAAGACAGATTCACAAATAACCTGCCTGATTTTTCTCAACTGCTTTGTGTACCCATAAATACACATGAACTAAACGAAATTACTAGCAACATGGGCACTACCTTCTCTAATACATTAGAAGCTGTTGACCCCATCAAATTGAAAAAGGATAGAGAAAAACTTACTGTGCCATGGTACAAAAGTAATACCCATTCTCTAAAGAAAAAAACTCGTAGTCTTGAGCGCAAATGGAAAAAAAACTAAATTGGTAGTTTTTAGAAATGCGTGGAAAAACAGTATGTCCAGCTAAACACAGGCTCTAAAAGCTGCCAGGGCCGAGCATATCCACAACACTCATAGAAAAATAACAAAACAATCCAGGTTTTTTAATAAAATGCAGTGCTTTACAATTATAGGACAGGAAGAGCTAAATAAACTAATCCTGCATCTAAACCAACAACATGCCTGTTAGATCCTGTGGCCACTAAATTACTAAAAGAGTTGTTACCTGTAGAAGAAGAACCACTTCTCAATATTATTAAATCGTCGTTGTCTTTAGGTCACGTCCCAAAAAAATTCAAGCTGGCGGTTATTAAGCCTCATATTAAGAAACCACACTAGATCCTAGTGAACTGGTAAATTACAGACCCATTTCAAATCTTCCTTTTATGTCAATAAAATTTTTGAAAAAGTTGTGTCTGCTCAATTGTGCTCCTTCCTGCAAATTTTTTTTTTAATCTCTATGAAGAATTTCAGTCAGGTTTCAGGCCCCACCATAGCACAGAAACTGCACTTGTTAAAAATACAAATGACTTGCTTCTTGCGTCAGAACAAGGCTGCATCTCATTGCTAGTTTTAATTTATCTTAGCGCTGCGTTCGACTATAGATCATGACATACTCATAGAAAGATTACAAAACTATACAGGTATTCAAAAGGGCAGGCTTTAAGATGGTTTAGAACCTACCTGTCCGATCGCTACCACATTCTTCATTTAAATGGGGAGTCATCTCAATTATCACCAGTAAAATATGGAGTGCCACAAGGATCTGTCCTAGGTTCTCTGCTATTTTCAATATACAGTACATGTTGCCCCTTGGTAATATTATTAGAAAATATGGGATTAGTTTCCACTGTTATGCTGATGATACTCAACTATATACAGCTTTTGTCCGAGGTACACTTGCACATCGTTTTTCAGGTAGAGGCTTCTTAAAGCATCTTGGACATTCCAGACACTATTTGAACATCCATAGATGATTCGCTGCATCATCAGTTGTTTTTGTGTGTTGTGCAGCACTGGCAAATTGTCTTCTACTCAGCACACTGACCACCTCATTACTGTCCGGTAGCTAAAACTGCAGTTACTGACACTGATGAAGCAATAAAAGATGTGAAAGCGTCTGTGAATGATGTGTCGATATCCTTCACTCACGATCGTAATCAGTGATTGACTCATGAAAATGCAGTAAGTAGCTGCACAAAGACAATGTGGTGACACTGACTTTAACCTTCATTATTACTGCTGTGATGTACAGTAAGTGTTCTGTGAGGATGAAGAGCTGTCCATCATGGTGATGCTCCACAGAGATCCACACAAAAGTGCAGACAAAGCACACTGTGAGAAATACTGTATCCCACAATGCAATGTGCTCCATTAAACCTTCACCTCCAGTTAATATTTAATATTTTTTTGTACGTCTCCTTCTTGACTTACTAGGCGTATTTGATCAAACAGCTAAGCGTTAAGACATTCTTACATAAAACAAATGCAGAACTGGACACAACTAAAATGAAATGTACGCATGAGGGTGCATGAGAATGAAGCATGCTACTGTGTAATTTCTGTGCCACGACTGTTAACAAATGCCATTTTCCCAAAATATATTCAAAATGAAGACAAAAACTAACACTAACTAGCAACATTCTAAAAAAAAAAAAACAAACACAAGAACACCATGGCAACCATGTCAGAACACCAGAAAGCCATAGTAACTACAACAGAACACCACAGCAACCACATCAGAACACCAGAAAACTATAACAACATCAGAACACCAGAAAACCATAGCAACAACAGAAAACCATAACATCAGAACACCAGAAAACGTATCGGGTTACGCATGTAACCATGGTTCCCCGTGAGGAAACGAGATGCTGCTGAGACGTAGACAGGCAGGCCGGAGGCATGGCAAGGGGGAGCAGTGTCTCGTTCCCCATTCCCCATCTAAGGAACTCAACGCTGCGCACCCTAGGGGGCACATTGGGGAACGAAATCCAACCACGCCGTGCCGAGGTGCATACCTGTCCACCTATGCTATGTGAGCAGAACTAACCTGGATACACAAGACCACTGAGAAGGCCAACTAGAAAGCCTCTAGAGGAGCTAGAGGAGCTCAAGAGACGCTGCTTAAATCCCAGGTAAAGAGAGTAGCTGCGAGCTTAGCGCACACAGCTATCCTCAGATAGCCATGTCCCTAAGGTCTTATGAAGGCTTGTAGACTAGAACAACATAGCCAAGAGTGGGCTATCTACTTACTACCCTAGCAGGGGAGATAGCACTGTCTAGGCAAGGGCTCAAAAAGACAGTTACTTAAATACCCTAAAAAGGGGAGCAGTCACTGAACTAGCACACAGATATCCTCAGACAGCGATGTACCTAGGAAGGGCTACCAGAAGGGGGGCTCGATGAATCCTCAGATAGCTAGACTTCAGCACTTACTCGAAAACTTGTGCCTAAACCCTAGTTTAGTTAGTTTAACTAACTAAAGATAGTTATGTATGTAATGAAAAAGTGATTATACGCTCTTAAAAATAAAGGTGCTTCACGATGCCATAGAAGAACCTTTTTGTCTAAATGGTTCCATAAAGAACCTTTAACATCTGAAGAACCCTTCTGTTTCACAAAAGTTTCTTTGTGGTGATAGAAGGTTCTTCAGATTATAAAAAGGAAAGAAAGAGATGGATCTTTAAAGAACCTTTGACTGAATGGTTCTTTGTGGAACCAAAAATGGTTCTTCTATGGCATCGCTTGAAGAATCTTTTGAAGCACCTTTATTTTTAAGAGTGCATTTCGTTTCGTTTTTTTATAAAGTAAATTTAGAAAAAAACGTTTGGAGCATTTTTTGTTTGTTAAATGGGAAGTGTTTATATTTTTAGTGAATTGATCAAGGGCCTTTAAATATGTTGACCAATTTAGCCTTCTCAAATCCATCACGACTTGCTAAAAAAAAAAAAACAGTTCAAGCATATAAAAATATTAGTTTAAATGTTTAACCTAGATAAATGTGCGCTGTTAGATGCATATCCAATAGTTTGTGTGGAGAGTGGAAGCTGAAGTGCTCTCTGCAGGACATGGAGGCGCCAGCGCGGTCACTTGCATTTTTTTCTAACAGTGGATACAACTTAATACGCAGTCATTTTTGCTCATAAAGGTAAGAGTAATACATCATTCGTAACTGTAAAAGGTCTACTTTTATTTGTGTGCACTCACAATATCAACAAAACGTTGTGCTTTTATAAAATAAAGAAAACAAACGCTTTCTGCCATCTCGGTCTTGAACAGGAGCACTTCACAATGATGAACCTAAACTCATGATAAAAATTATATAGAAAGCTTTAAATTACTACTTTAGAAATAATTAAAGGGGTAATATGATGCTGCTAAAAATAACATTATTTGTGTTTTTGGTAATGAAATGTGTTTATGCGGTTTAAAGTTAAAAAAACACATTATTTTCCACATACTGTACATTATTGTTTCTCCTCTATGCCCTGCCTTTTTGAAACGCGTCGATTTTTACAAAACTCATCGGTCTGAAAAAGCAAGGTGTACTCTGATTGGCCAGCTATCCAGAACGTTGTGATTGGCCGAATACCTCAAAAGAGTGAGACGGAAATGTTACGCCCCTCACCATACTGTAATGGCGTGTCCCGGCCGGAGCGACGAGACAAAAACATTAAAACCATTACAAACGAGGCATTTGCTGCATCCAATGGGGACATAATTACTGAATATAATGACGTATACTGTCTTTTTACGCGTTGCGTTGCATCGCGCCACGTAAACATAAAACCCTGTCTGCATTTGTGATCGGAGAAATGACAAACAACAAGTGCTACTCCACACTGCCCAAAACTCGCGTTTGAATCATCAGTGGCAAATTATAAAAGAAAACATACTTACGTGAGTCAGAACAGAACATTGTAGTCTAACGTTACTCTCCCAAGATCAGTAAACAGTCCTCCATAAAATATGCCGGCGATCCACAGCACTAAGTTGATATATTTCCTCAGCAACCAGCACGATCAGCTCTAGGCATAACGAAACGGATATCATCCTCTTTTGGAAGACCAAACAAAGTAGTTTCGCTTTCACAACGAAAAACACAGCGGCCTAGCGTGAGCGAAAGCCCCGGCTTAGCGTGAGCTGAAGCCGGGCAAGAGTGAGCTGAGGCGGCGGGGTCGAGAATGGCGGTCCCGGCGAAGGAGCGGTGAAAATGGTGAAAGCCGATCCGACGATCCACAACACGAAGTTGATTATTTTCCTCAGCGACCAGCACGGATCAACTCCAGGCATAACGAAGCAGATATCGTCCTCTTTTGGAAGCCAAACAAAGTAGTTTCGCAGTGCGGCATGGCTGGTTCAGTCGACAGAAATACGGGACAAACAGGCCTATGATAACTGCTGAAATGTTTGCGGGGCAGATCTGAGGTCAGTCTGAGCGCTCATGGTATGCACAGTGCGTACAGCCGTACACCTGCAGGCGGCACTGACTCGGACGGTTGTCGTGGTAATAAACACGCAATCAGCAACTGTTCGCGTGTCAGCGCTTAATGCGCATCTCCTATATGAAAAGCATTTTAGGGGGCCCTTGGCTTTTGGGGACCCAAGACGGTCGCCTACCTTTGCCTAATTGGTAAGTCCGCCCCTGCGTGGGAAGGGCTACTAGAATGGGGACCGACTGAAACTACCCAGACCACAAAGAGTGGGCTGTCTACTTACGACCCAAAGAGGGGAGACAGCACTGTCTAGGTAAGGGCTCAAGAGACCGCTACTTAAAGCCCTAAGCAGGGGAGCGATCACTGAGCTACCACATAGCTATCCTCAGATAGCTAGGCTCTAGAGAAAGGGGCCCACTCCATGAGAGGGCTCACCGCAATTGCAGTAGAACACAGCTAGCTGTATCCAAGTAAGCCCGCCCTGCCAAAAACAATGGCTGGAATATAACCACCCTCAGAAGGCTATATTAAGGAGGTCCCCAATCCATGTCAGTCCCACAATACAGTAGGCTAGCGAAGCACCGTGTTATTGACCAGGAGCTCACAAGAGGGAGATCCAAACCATCAGTAAATGATTCGCTAAAGAGCGAACACAAACATCATAGTCCGAGATCAAGCCTGATGTAAGCAGTAGCCATAGCACTAGAGGGCTGGACACAGCTATGCTCGAATAGCAGTTCTCTCAGATAAGGCTGAAGACTGCCAGGACCACGGAAGTGGGCCATCAATTTAAAACCTGAAGGGGAGACAGCACAGTCCAGGCAAGGGGCTCACAGAGACCACAATCTAAAAACCCTAAAAGGGAAGTGGTCTCCGCGCTGGAACACAACGATCCTCGAATAGCAGATTCCTAAACAAAGGCTTGCCCTCAGGACTGCCATAATTTTTGTTTTGTTTTTTGTTTTCCAAAGCAAAAAGTTATTCTCCATAACCACTCTAGGTGCTGAAAATGAATACACAATAACATGCATATTAGAGAGGCATGGCCAAACTGAATATAGCTCCCCCCACGATCTCGCAGGATCAGGGCAGAAACGACTCCGTGCTCACAATTCATCGTCATAACAAACCAACAATATCTGTGGAATCTGACAACCCATATAAAGAGGGTGTGCAGATGCCGCAGATCAAAGCGATGACCGCGAGGTGAGATAAACTGTGCCACGCGGCAACGGCGGAACTGGGCCGCGAGACACAAATGCTCTGTTCCATATCCCTCGGGAATAGGAACAAACGCGAGCAGAGCTTAAACATCGTGACTCATCACAATGAGCACGTAACTCTGAACGCACGTGCTCTTCGCAGATACAAACGCAAAAGCAGAACATGCCCTCGAGTGTTAGAATCCAAACACGGAAGGACACATTCCCTAAGGCGCTGCTCGACTCGAGCACTATCCACGGGATCCGATAACCCCAAAAAGGGCATCTCAACCTTGCGAATCCTGCGATCCGAGTCTTTGCTGTGCCTCGGCAACAGCGGGACCCGAACCGCGAGACAATCGCTTGTGACTCATCTCTCGAGAAGAGGGACAAATACGAATGGAGCTTCTCATTGGATAACACTCACAATGAGCGAGTTCAGAGCCCTCGAGCACTGAACGTGCAAGCACCTGACCAAAACAGATGACAGATAGATTGTGCCCATCCTCAAGTGCCAGAAACCTCTAGAATGGAGGCACACACTTCCACGGCTCTTGAAGACAGCAAAGAGGATGACGTATTCAGCAGGTGCCCTTTTATACTTCCGGGCATCCTGCCTATGACGTCATGGGCCAGGTGGGCCAATAGATTGGCGTTGTTTCACACGTGCTTCAGACACCAGTCATACAGGCTGCATTCCCCAATGTGCCCCCTAGGGGCGCAGCGTTGCGTTCCCTAGAAGGGGAACCATAACATCAAAACACCAGAAAGCCATAGCAACTACATCAGAACACCAGAAAACCATAGCAACAACATCAGAACACCAGAAAACCATAGCAACTACATCACAACACCAGAAAACCATAGCAACTACATCAAAACACCAGAAAGCCATAGCAACAACATCAGAAAACCATAGCAACTGCATAATAACTCAAGAAAACCATAGCAACTACATCACAACACCAAAAAACTATAGCAACTACATCAAGACACAAGAAAACCGCAACTATAAGAGAAAACCAGAAAACCATAGCAACCACTTTTTACAAGATTGTAAAAATAATAAAATAAAAGTAATTTTATTCATAAATATTTCTTTCCTAATATCATCCTGTCAATTAAAAACATGATTATTTGAAGGAATCCTCCCACATGTCTGGATGATGATGGTATTGACTGACGTCAGCTAAAATCTGAAAACTTTGTGCATATCAAAGCAGCCATTCTTTGCACGCACGCACACACACACACACAAAACACAGCAGTATTCCCTGAGCTGTTGACCTGTTTTCTCCTATGTTGATGCTGGGCTGTGCTTCAGGCTGTATCTAGTTCTCTCTTATCCACATCAAAACAAAACTTCACACTGTGTTCATACATGCACGTGTACACAAATACAAACACTATATTACACACTCAGAGACAGCGGCCATAGGATGCATCTGTCTCTATGTTACCCTTTTTTTTCATCAGACAGTGACCACGTGTTCACTACAGGCCTGAAGTCAAAACCAATCAGATTCAGCTTAGTTATTTGTATCCTTATTTGTAAATATTAAAAAATAAATAAAAAGATCTGGATCCACGTACATTACCATTACAACATCCGATCCTGAGTGACACCACACACAGACAGCAGACAGATTTGGACTGATTGATAAACAGACTAAGCAGCTTTGAGAGAATGTAGAGGACACAGAAGAGCTGGAACTCTGAGCGATTAGAGGCACATTCTGAGGGACAGGGGAATTCTCTCATTCTCACGGAGAAACATTTGAGGAGCACATTAGAGAGACGAGAGAGCGGGTATGGGGGGCGAGCCTTTTTCGAGAAGAGAGAGAGAGATACGTAAAATAGTGTGAGACACACCCAACCAGGGTCACTTAAACTAAATACCTAACAATAAAACCATAAAAAGTGGTCTTTGAAATAAAAAGTAATTGAATAAATAAATCACCTTATTTTTAGATAGTTGCCAAAGAAACAGTTCTCATTTTATTTAGTTTAACTAATACTAAAACTGAAATAAAATGAATAAAACAATGGGGACAAAAACTGTCCCATTCTACAATTAACCTAAAATTATTTATTATTATTTATTATTATATTATTATCATCATCAATACATACACTATAAATATATTTTTGGGCTGGCATGTTTTATTCCTGATTAAAATGCAAAAATGTATAAGTGTAAACAAATATTTGAATATTTTTGTGTTATTTTATAAACACCAAAGAGTTAAAAAAAAAAATCTGAATGGCTGTTTGAAAACATGTAAATACTGTTTGACTTCCTTTGATCTCCGTGACAAACAAGCAGGTGTCAGAAGTTGCGCTTGCGCAGCGCTGCTTTGTGTAAAGGGGTAATCATGGTAACGTGTATTTCTGCTGTTCCTAAAGCGCCACCTCCTGTCATCAGGCCCCGTGTCCACCAAAGCGTTTTTTCCCCGAGGCTAGCGTATTTTTTCAATTGTTTTCAATGGGAGCGCCGCGTTTTTTAAAAAGCCAGGAGCGTGCCGAGCGCTGAGTTTCTTTTTCACACAGAGCGCTCGGGCGTTTTTTTCTCGGCGCTGAGAGTTGAAGAATATTCAACTGTGGGTAAAATGCAGCGCTCATCAATGTCACTTTTTAGTCAGTTGACCAATCACAGTGGAGGAGGGGCGGGACTAATACCTACTAACGGTCACACCCTGCTTGTACTAAGTAATAAGTAAAACATTTCATTCACGATTCGTCTGTCATATTATGTTAGCGCATATCAACCACAGCATCTCAACGGAAAAAAAAAAACACTGAGCTCTCAAGCGCTCACAGCTGGGTATTTTCAGCTGGCTAAAAACACTTTGGTGGACACGCAGCCTCAGAGTGATATTGCATTTTTATTCAGCACGTCTGCTGCTTTGTTCACAATCACATCAATAAGAAAATCTGATCGAACTTTTACGCAGCAAAAGCGCAGTGTTGTAAAACTTAACTGGTCGATGGAAAATAAGATTATATATGCGTTCTAAAAATCTGAACCATTCTGATAATTAGACATCTAACGTAGAATTATTTGCGTATTTTGAAGTGGCCAACACAACAATACCGTTCATGTTCATTGTTGTTACACTGGCACAGCACGTCTTCAAAGCGCTCGCAGCACGATGCAGATCTTGCTCACTTTCTTTTCTCTTTTCCCAATTCTCTGCAGTCTGCACCAGTTTCATAGTGTCGCCTCTTCATTTTCAAACATTAACACACTTGACTGAAACTTTATCAAAGTTATAATTATCGAGCATTACCGTCTGAACCCTGACATGCGGCCCCCAGGAGGCCACGGGTCCCTATGTAACCGCTTATATCGCTTATTAGGTCGGGCCGGCTCTGATGTCAGGCTTTACAGGGTTAAAAGTGACATTTGTATGATTTTGTCTGGTTTCTGGAGTCACAACAAGCCAGTCATTGGTTGTTTGACATGTCAACTTCTGACTCAACCAATGAGGTAACTGTGGGGCGGGACTACCTGCTTGATAGTGTGTAAATCAGCAGAAGCCGACAGTAGCAATCAACAGGGCTGAGAGAGACGCTCAGGTAATGGCCAGAAGAAGAGCTGAGAGATTTACACACACAATCACACACAGATGAGATCAGTCTGAAGTCAATTTAGCTGCAGAAATGATCAGAGTACACGTGTGCACTTCACAGAGCACGCTAACCATCTTTCATTTTAATTCACACAGCTGACATTTTACTGCATGTTATGAATATTAGATCAGTAACGAGTCTGTGAACACATACACACTCAGAATTTGTTTCCGAGTGAAACTCGTTGCTATGGGTGATTTTTATTTTTTATTTTGTGAGTTTTCACCCTGCCTGATATGTAGAATTTTTTGTACCGTGTGAAGTTTCTTGTGTGAAAAAGCAAAAAAGCAGCAGAATATAAATTAACCCTTCTGGGTAATGCTAAAACTAATGTCTCGGGTTCAGGTACTGAATACATCTCAAATGACTCCCATAAAGACAATCACCGTCATGTCACATTAATCCAGCCTGCAATGCATTATGGGAAATGATGGTTTCAGAGTGACTTCGCCAGATCGTGTTTTTCCAGTAAACATCTCAAGAATGACTCGGCTGTCAATAGTGGGCGTCGTTTCGCCCGACAGACGGTAAACAATCCATTTGATCATTTAAAGCAGGCGCGTGGCAGTCTGACAGCTCCTCGATGTCTAATCTCTGCTAATAGCCTTGCCGCAAAACATAGATGCATTAAGATGGCATTTCCTCATGGCTTTGAAACTCCTCCCGCAGACCGCAGCCAGAGCCCGAGCTGTCGGTCCAAACGCACACAATGAAAAAGTTGAAACTGACTGATGTTGGAGGGGGAAGAGAAGCGGCTGTGTAATTAGACAGAAATCCTAGCCATAATCGAATCAGGGTTTGTTCTGGGGGCTCCTCAAACCAAGTTATCCAGCCTCATATAGCGGTCCGCTAGTGGAGGCTTTGCTTTTCTTTCGGAAAAGTGCCGGTACTCGATTCCCTGCAGACTTGATAGGAATCTAATTAGGAGTAATCAATATGAGTCTAACTCTCAAAAAAAGTCCTGCTCGTCTCTTTCTGCCAGATCCGGTCTGGTTGATCTCCAGAGGAACGGCATCAGAGGACCTGAAAGAACACCGCGAGTACGTTCGCCTAGATTACAGTGCAGGAATATCCAGAAGAAGATTAACCTAGAGGATCACACACACATACACACAAAAAACTGGATTCAAACTGGATTCTGAGTCTAAATTTCAACAGTTTCTAAAGGATTTGCTTGGCCACAATGTTGCAGGCCAGGGGTGCCCAGACTCGGTCCTGGAGGGCCGGTGTCCTGCAGAGTTCAGCTCCAACCCTAAATAAACACACCTAAACCAGCTAATCAATGATTTCAGGATCACTAGAAACTTCCAGGCAAGTGTGTTGAGGCAAGCTGGAGCTAAAGTCTGCAGGACACCGGCCCTCCAGGACCGAGTTTGGGCACCCCTGTTGCAGGCCATTGCCAGGGTGTTGCTAAGGTGCTGGTGATGTGTATTGTTGCTAGCAAAATAAACAAATAAAAAATTTGAACTGACCTACAATAGTTTATTTTTCTGACGCTAAATAAAGTCTAAAGAGACAAAAATTTTTCAAAATATTTAAAAAATGTATAAAAAGACTATTTAGATACTTAAGAAACCAACAAAAAGACTGCATTAAAAGTCAGATTTTGCTGTTCTGAAATCTAAATGAAACATACTAATAAGGGCCTTAAAAAATGGCCATTTTTTTTCCTGCTATATATATTATATATATATATCATATATATATATATATATAAAATATAAAAATATGAATAAGATTTCCAAGGGACACAAAGCTGCTAATATAAATCTACATTCATACATCTAAACAGGTTTCTGTATGCAAAATATATATTTTAAATATATAATGTATATGTTTACAATATATACAGTTGTGCACAAAAAATTCCAAGACACCAAAGCAAACAAATATGCATACAATTAGATTATTTCTTCATGCAAACCAATTTTAAAAATACGAATATAATTTTACAATATTAAAACTTTGCTCGGATTTTACAAAACACCAAAGACGGCAGAAGTCAGAGACCTCATATGACCTCAAACATGGCGCCTTCAAATGATCCGAGCTGCACTCCACATTTATTTTACAGCTCTAGACTCTTAGTGCATGACAACTAGCGAGTCATTTGTGTGATTTATTCTCCTAAGGTCGATCCTCTAATAAATCACAACTGAGAAGACGCCTGAGCTACAAAAGAGCAACATCTGAGCAGTAATGAAGCCAGCTTTGCGGGGCCGAGGTAACAGAGACACACTGAGCGAAATAAAGGAGCTGCGGCACTGTGGCTTACTGTACTGTACAGTACATTGCTGATTCAGCAGCGGGAGCCGTGGTGCAGAGATAATCTGCCTCTCGCAGCCATATGCTGTGCATACATCAGTCCATCAGCGCAGATTAATTATGACCATCACAGGCAGAGCGCAGCACTCATAAATCAGCACAGCCTACAGTAATCCACACCATCACGTTCATGCAAAAACACACAAATGCACGGGAATATTTCATTCCTGCACATGCATGTTTCTCCTGCGCTTCCATGAGTATGTTTTATTCATGACTGCATTCAGAGGTGTCTGTAGTCATGCATTAATTCATATTTCACATTCCTAATCAGCAGAAATAATAAGAGTTATCTTTTTCATAAAGAAAAATGATCAGTATATATTATATATATATATATTTATATATATATCTATATAGAGGAGGAGAGAGAGAGAGAGAGAGAGAGAGAGAACATAACGATACGTAATATGACTATTTGAACTATGATACTGTAATAAAATACAGCAAGTACCAAGTTGATCGACAAAGTAGTCCGTGTGAAATCATAGTTCAACTGTAAAGTTACTAAGCTACGAGAATACTTTTTTGCTCAAAGAAAACAAAAATAACCACTTTATTACACATTTGGTGTGTCTATAATGCGTACTTTGGATGTCGCGTTAGGAAACCCAAAGTACCATGACGCGAGCGTGTTTTGGCGCGCTGACCAGATCCGGAGTGGATGACGTCAGCACGGTATGCTGAACGACAACCACAAACTGACAACAGTAGAGACAGCTGAAATGTGAAATACAGTTCGTTATTTTTGTTTCAGTAGACAAAAAAAGTATTCTCGAGTTGTAACTTTACAGTTGAACCACTGACGACACACGGACTACTTTGTCGATCATCCTGGAACTTTTCTGGACCTTGAACGTGGTAGTTACCCTGCTGTCTATGGGAGGGTCAGAGAGCCCTCCTTTAGCAAAAATAGCAGAAATTGTGCTCAGCAGATGAAAGAAACTCATATAGGTTTGGAACAAATTGAGGATGAGTAAATGACAGAATTTTCATTTTGGGTGAACTAACACTTTAAATAAATACTGGGTTTATGATTTGGCAAAGCATTTTTTTCCTTTACACACTATTGGGCTATTTAACATATATATATATATATATATATACTAGATATCTTAAGTATATATTATGAAAGATGAAAAGCGTAAAACAGGCTTAAATACATTTTTATACATATTAAAAAAATAGATGGATTTTACATTATGACATCATTTATAGTTTTTTTAATGAATTTAGGAGCACAATTAAAGCAAAGAAACGTCAGTTTACATCATAGGCAACACACACACACACACACACGAGTGAGAGGTAAGCAGACACTGAACAGATGTAGCTTCCAAATAAGTCTGTGAGGATCAGCAAATCTGCCATGAGCCGCTGAGAGCGAACGAACGAACAATGAAACTAAACTTAACTTATTAACATAATGATGACGGTCCAGGTCAGATAGTCTCAGCTAACCTGAATTAAACTAGCAGTATGAACTCTGTTAATGCGGCTAAATCAGTGATACCGAAAATATGCTAACATTATTCTACTAATGTACTGTATATAATGCATGAAAAATAATGATAAAATATACAGTTTTGTTTTTGTTTTTGTACTAAAATCAAGAGTCTGACTATGAATCTCACTGTTTTTTTTTTTTTGCTCGGGTGGCCATTCATTTGATCATTTTTGGTACAACATCCAATAAAGCCTCATTTCCTGATGGTTTAATAGGTCCACAGGGCATTTGATTCTCCGTCTGTTTTAATATAGCAGCCCAGAGGAAGCGCTGCTGTGTGACGTATTGGATTTATGACAAAATAACATACCGACACAATTTGGGACATATTCACGTATTAGCAGCTCCGCTAACAACGTCACATTGATCCAGAAGAGACTCCACGCTAATGAAACACGCTCACGCTAACACAACAACACTTGACCTCTGACCCCGGCTCTGACTAGACCTTGTTCAGGGATTAATTACCAGTAAACTAATCGACCCAAACTTTAACGAGGATGAGAATCTCTCCCTCCTGGACTCCTCCGGAAGGCTTTTTTGAAGGAAGTGGGAAACAATATGTGATGCAAGACTGAAGTCAAGCTGTCATCAGCTAGTTAACACTGACCTGAGGACTGGAGTCCTGTCCGTCCCAGAACAGCCGTCTCAAAAATACACACAAATGAGTCACTAGTCATCATCCAGAGTGTAGAATATAGAGCATCATTTAATGAGAAATGTTGCCTTGGCAACTAACTAGAAGTTACTAACTAAACTAAAATTCAATAATTCAGAAAATAAAAAAGGAAAAAATGTGCTTGATTTTTCAATACTAAAAAGGAAAGATAGATGGACAGATAGATAGATAGATAGATAGATAGACAGACAGACAGACAACGAGAGAGAGAGAGAGAGAGATTTTGAATTTTGAAAATATCTTTATTATAACAATTTTCTCTTAAAATACACAAATATTCACACTTCATTCAGAAATACTATTTTCCAACTTTTTCCACATACATTTTTTAAAAAGTCAACATTTCATTGCTCTCATATAGAGTACACAATACCTCATTAACAACACTCCAGATATCTATAAACTTTGGTAAACAGTCCACCAATTTGTAGTAAGCAAACTCTACTTTTAGTCTAGCTGCCACAAGTCCTAAAAACATAGGAACCACACTTGAAGTGCATTTTTCCTCGTTTTCCAAATTACTAATTTCACAGTGCCAGATAAATAATTCATTAAAACCAAAGTCCTTTTCCTTTTGACTGAATACCTAGGCCCATAAATTAACCAATCGAAAGAAAACACCTCACCTAAAGATAAAAACCAATTGCTTAAAAGAGAAAACAGATCCCCTAAACGTGAGCAATGCACAAATAAATGAAACAGATTCTACCTCCAAACAGAAAGGCCAACCCACCCCAACACTAGGATTAAGATGCACCACATGTCTGTTCGTAGCTACTGCTCCATGTACAATTCTCTACTGCAAATCACCTGTCTGCTTATTGATTGGGCATTTGTACAGAGTGTGCCAGCAACCTTTAGGGGAAGAATCGAGTCCAAAAAAGTCTCTCCATTTTGTTGAAGAAACACCAGTCAACAACCTGGCATTTAATACTTTCACACAAGTCAAGTACAAGGCCTTCTTCCCAGTTGACTCGAAATAATCCAAAACTGGGGTTTTAAACGTCAACAAACAATGATCATCATCTTCCCAATTCTCCACAGCAGCTTTAACAATGAGTGAAGGAAAATCATAATCAAGCCCTTCTTTCCACTCATGAATCATCTCTGTATTGTCCACAAAATCTATGTGCTCCTTTCTTAACTTCCCGTGTACTTCTGCAACAAGCTGCTGTATCCTGCTTGCAGATTTCACTTCAGTTATTTGGCTTATAACTTCCATGCTGCTACTCAGTACATGGCCCAACTTCATATATCCAGCAGCCACCAGCCGTGAGCGTAAACACGCAGATGATAAAAATCTTGACGTAAAGAGAGGGTTAAAAAACAAAGGTTCTTCCAACAGCCAAGGCCCAGCTGATGAATCGGGTGATCTTGACACAGTGAAAACTTTCCAAACCTCAAACACAGATTTATAATAGGGGGTAAGGTCTACTAAATCAGACTCTTGTAAATGCACAAGAAATAAATGTTTATCAAGTCCCATTCCCCCTACCCTCCGCAAAAGGGCTGTTGCTGTGTTCATCCAAGCAAAATTGCTGTTGTATAGCAGTCTTTGCGCTGTTTTTAGACGAAAAGTCGTTATTCTTGCTTTTATATCCACCAGGCCTTGTCCCCCTTCTTGTGTAGGAAGATACAGTACTGCAGATTGGAACCAATGGTATCCTGACCAAAAAAAAGTCACTAAGTGCCTTTGAACTGCTTGAATTAAGCCTGCTGGTGGTTGCAGCACATTGAATTTATGCCACAGAGTGGATGCCACCAAAACTCTTACCCTGTAGGACAACTGGGGTAGCAACCATTTCCATCTAGACAATCGGGTGCATACTTTATCCTCTACGCCCTCCCAATTTAATTTCTGAAACTCAATAGAACCAAAATAAATACCTAGTATCTTAAAACCTTCAAATCTCCATTTAAGGTTTCCAGGCAATTGTGGAGGATTCTCTGAGAAATCATGACCTACCCAGAGAGCTTCACTTTTATCCCAATTCACCTTGGTAGATGAAGCCTTTTCATACACATCAAGTACATCAGACAAAACCTTAACATCTTGTGTATTATTAACAAATACCGTAATATCATCTGCATAAACACTTAAAACTGTTCTTGAGTTCTTAATAATACCAGAAATAATAAAACCAGAGATTTTTTCACGTAATTTACAAAGTAAAGGTTCTATTGCTATACTATATAGTTGCCCTGATAAAGGACACCCCTGTCTTATACCCCTTGTTACAGGAATAGGACGGCTTAAACCACCTCCCACCTTGACAATACAAGAAGCACCTACATACAACAATTTCACCCATTTTAAAAAACCTTGCCCTAAACCAAAAGCTCCCAACACATTGACAAGATATCTGTGATATACGCGATCAAATGCTTTTTCTTGATCTAGGGAGATCAGGCCAATTTTTCTTTTAAAAACTTTGCAAATATCTAAAACATCCCGTATCAAAAATAAGTTATCTGATATTGTCCTTTCTGGAACACAATATGTTTGATCCCGGTGTACTATTAAATGGAGGTACTTTTTTAGCCTATTAGCAAGGCATTTAGATATAATTTTGTAATCAGTAGTCAATAGAGCAACTGGTCTCCAGTTTTTCAAAAGAGACAAATCCCCCTTTTTAGGCAACAAAGACAGAACAGCTCGTTTACAGGACACAGGCAACATACCATCTTTGTTACATTCACAAAAGACCTCACAAAGATCCTTTCCGATACAGTGCCAAAAATGTTTATAAAACTCAGGTTGCAAACCATCGATGCCTGAAAATTTTCCTGATTTAAATTGACCCAAGGCAGCAGTTAGTTCTTGGTAGGATATATCAATATCCAAAGCAGTCTTTGAGTCCAAGTCTATTTGAGGTAAATCATGAAAAAGTTGTGCAGAACAAGTTATCATCGCAATTCTTAGCAGTGTAAAGATTTGAATAAAAATCCACTGCACGACGACGCATTTCTCTGGTAAGCAGACCATCTGTTTATGCTTTGTCACTTTATGCTCCAAATTAAAAAAATATGCACTTGGAGCATCCATATCTGCAACAGAAATAAAACGGGACCTTAACAAGGCCCCTTTTACGCTCTCATTTAAAAAAGATCCCAACTCACTTCTACTCAACATAGGATCATATCTATTAATTAATTCTGCTTCTATAGATGATATCTCATTCTCAACAGACTCAATTGTTTCTCTTAACACTTTAGTAGATTTGGCAGTATAGTGCAGGCAAAACATTTTTATATGAACGTTTCCTATATCCCACCACTCTCTTAAATTCTCAAAACTGCTTTTTTTCATTTTCCACTGTTGCCAAAAAATTTCAAAAAAGCTACAACATTCTTTATCTTGAACCAACCCAGTATTAAAATGCCAAAAAGAGGATTTTTTTTAAACTCTGGGACTTACTTATTACAACCAACACCAGATTATGATCTGTAAAACCCATTGGATTGGTAGAACAATCAATAATTTGACTACTCATCTGTTTAGACAGAGAAATTATATCCAAGAGAGCAGCAGTAACCCTATTATTATTCACCTTCACCCATGTGTATTGCCTCACATCAGGATGTTTAACCCTCCATATATCCAAAAGATCAGTTGCCCTTATTAACTTTTGATAAACATGATGATGACTGAATATGTGGTTCTTCAGTATTTCGATCAACTGTGAAATTTTCTGTTCAGTTCCAATCTCCCCCTACTATCACATTACCATCATTAAAGCATTTTTTAAACATTACTTAACACACCAAAAAAACATTAATCTTTCAAAACCTACATTTGGTGCATACACATTGATGAAATAATACATTTCCCCATCAATATCAGCTTTAACTACCAAGAGACGACCATTTATTGGTTCTTCTGTACTCAAAACAGTGACCCTTAAATCAGGTGAAAAGAGAATTGCTACTCCTGCACTCAAATTCGTTTTGTGACCTAATTTATACTGCCCTTTCCACCACAATCCCCACTCAATTTAATTTCCTATATCGCTATTTGTTTCTTGAAGATAAATAACATGCAATTTTCTCTGCTCTATTATTTCAGATACTAATGCACGTTTGTGCATATCCCTCCCCCCATTTATATTAAGAACACCTACTCTTAAAACTTCCATATGCAATTTTAAGAGGGAAAGGAGAAAAACAGTTAAGAACAGCAATGCAAAAAGAGACACCACGTGATGCATGAAACTGGTCAGCTAAGTCAAAACTTTTAACGTTCTCTTTTTTTCTACTTTTCTATACTTTCTAATTGCCGTTACATGTTCCTTTAAACAAAACCTTTTTTTCACTTAAGATCTCAAATCCCACATTCTTTTGATGTACTGAAACAGACTTCTCAAACTTTTCAATATCTGGAAAAAAAATATCACATTAACTTGCTTCCCAAACGTATCATCCAGAAAAGCATTAATCTAAAGTATACAATGCGGAATCATCTTGCGAGTTCATCTCAGCACTACACGGCGAATCTCCCTGTGAGCATAAATCAAACTCATGCATAGATACATTCTCATCTGACAATGTTTCATCCATGCCACCCTCATTACATTCTTTATTGCATGTCAACTCCATCTGCTGCTGTTTCTCCACCACACACTCAGCACTACAAATTCTAGACTGAATACCGCTAGTACTCGGTACAGAGTGCAAACCATGGACAAACTTTTTCAACATTCAGTGAATCAGCAATTTCTCGGTTCATATCGTTATCCGTAATATTTCTGAAATCAGAAACTATCACTGTTGTTGTTTCCACTTCATTACTTATTTGAGTATATTCGAGAGCAGATACACTAACTTCCGAAACTCTTACCTCAGGAGGACCCTCAAACTCATCCCGAACCTCTTGGGTAGGCACGATAACAGGAACAACATCAGTCCCTGCTCTTGAAACAATGCCTTCTATTCTACGTTCTTTATGCGGACAAACATGCAGTTTATGCCCGATATCACCACATTCAAAACACTTCATACTACCTTGGTTGTAGCGTAAACCATAAATGTCTTCCCTTCGTATTTAACATGAAAAGATATATCCAGCGTTCACTCCGGGAAATCCAAAATCATGTTTACTTGTCTCTTAAAAGACATCACGTGTTTTAGAGCTGGGTATTTACATCCTAGAGAGATCGTTTTAAATGGACTAACACTCTTTCCGAAACGAACTAACTCGCGCTCCAATGCTTCATTGGTTATGAATGGCGGCACATTTGAAATCGTAATTTTAGAAGAAACCGTGTAGAGTGGAGTAACTTGGACTAAATCGTCATTAACAATAAGGCCACTTTCAATTATTTGATTCACAAGATGCTGCACTTTCAAAAAGACCACAACAGCCGTGTTCATTCGAGAAGCAGAGGAAACATTTTCGTGGCCTACCACCTCTCCTATCGCAACAAGCACATCCTCCACCATTATCCCATCAACAGGTACACACCTGAGTCCATTGCGTAAGGACAACGCCTCAACCTGAGACACCATCCCTCCGTGTAAAAACTCACTTTGACAACAACAATTAAAAAAGACTTACCAAAACATGCAGAATCAAGATGAAAAAGCATAAAGAAAAAAAAAAGGTCAGGTGAAATCCCACCACTCAGTCTTCGCCCCACCACCACTCTCGCTCGTGCAAACTCCCAGAATGCCCCGAGAGAGAGAGAAAGAGAGAGATACAGACAGACATATAAAACTAGCATTATTTCTTTATGCAAAATATAAATGTAAAAATATACAATTATATACAAATACATATAGAAAAGAGAGCAAGACGGAAGAGCGAGAGAGAGAGAGAGGAGAGAGAGAGAGAGAGAGGAAAATATGGAAAATTAATGAATGAATAAAAACTGACCTTACTTTTCTTATAGGAAATACAATGCAAATACATATATTAATAATTTACAAAGTTTGTTTATTTATTTAGTTAGCTAGCAGATCTCCATATTGCAGGCTTTAGGTTTTCCAAGACACCAAAGTCTGCAATTAAAACAACAACGGAAATCTACATAGGCCTAAAACTGGCATTAATTTCTTAATGCAAAATGTAAAAAATAAATAAATAAACGATTTTAACGTGATTGTAAAAACAAAATATCAACAAAATAGTTAATAAAAAATTAATATAATTTAAAAAACAATAATGGTATATAAATAATACTAAAATAACAGTGGTTTACGTTGAGATCTCTGGAGGTGAGATTACTGGCGTCTCCTCGTCTAAGCTAAATGACTAGCTTCAGCTCTTCACATACCTCGGTTCCTTTTCCTGTCATTGTGCAAATAATCAAATGATAATTAATAAGTGTCTGAGTTTGAGCAAGAGCACAAGTCTGAAAGTCCGATAAAGCATTCTAGAGAAATACTTCCCTAAATTACAGCACAGACAGACTCATTTATTAAAAGCCACAGTTCAACAGGATCTCAATCTCTCTTACACACACACAGGCTTACGTCAGTCAGACGAGTGCAGTCGGATTAATAAAGCTGATGTGATGCTGTTGGATCTATAGAGAGGGAGGAGGACGGCATTAGTCAGACACAAATAAACAACGCTCAGTGGATCTTCAGGCCTTCAGTCTCTCTCTTCTGTTATTCTTTGCTCTTAAATGTCATTATAGGATCATATCTGACCGCTGACCAATCAGAAGGCAGTATTACAGACAGATGATCCAGTGTGAGATCTCCATTCACTGCGGAGACTGAGAGAGTGGCTGATCGTGACTGACAGACTGTGAAATCAGATCAGTGTTGTTTGTTTAACACTGACACGCGCCTCATGCTAACACCCACGCTAACATCCAGACTGAGGTGTTTTGTGTTCAGGTCAGTTTTTCATACCGCTCTTTATTAGCTATAAAACAGCCGCTATACAAACAGACAGAGTCACAACTATTAGCAAAATAGCGCATGACAATCATATTTAAATATATTAATGACTATTCAGTGATCAACGATATTGCTGCTAGTATCTCACACACATATGTAAATCATTGACTGGCATAATTATTTCTCCAGAGCTGAAATCATATAAATTTGACTATAAACCTACGTATATTAATTTACAATTTATTAACATTTATTATAGATTACATAAATTTAAGTATATTATGCTCCTATCTACGGAATACTTACTATTACATATATTTTAATGTAAAGTATTTATTCAATATATATTTATTAATAGTATACTATAGTGAAGATTTGTACTAACATAATGTAGCAATATTTAGCCAACCATAAAGACGAGTACATGATTATATTTATTGAATTAGCCATGATATATAACCATATTAGTTTATTAATCTGTTTTGACACATGCTGAACAAATTATACGATTATTTACAATCATATTTTAAGAATATAACAAAGTCCCCGTTTTAGTTTAATATTAACATGATCTACCGACAACATTAATTTTTTAATATTATGTTGTTTAAAGATACATGTGTTAATTTAATTACGAACAATATTGTTTATTAGTATTTATTAATTAATATTAAGTAACCTTACACCATAATATAGGGGACAGGAATTAGATGATTTTATACAAATTATAACCAGTATTAGAACTGAACGTACCGTATTGGCCCGAATATTAGACGACCCTGATTATAAGACGACCCGCCTTTTTCCAGATGTACCTTTTGGAAAAAGGCTTTTTAAAAACCAAATCTTGTTTTTTCTCAGTAAAACACATTTTGTCTTCAATTATTTTCATATTGCATATTTTTCCTATTTTAATTTTTGTTTTGAAAGTATGGTAAAAACTGGTAAAATGTACCAACAATCACATTTAAAAAATACACACTTTTTGATATAGCATTAAAAAAACAAACAAAAAAACAGGTAGCCCATCTGAATTAGGACATTTAGGCTATCCATCTAATAGTAGCCTACCAAAATCATATTAACAGTAGAAGTTAAATCTTACTTTAGTCTCCGAATCTGGGTACTGTCTTACGTTTTAAAATCACAAAGGGAGTTTGGTCCCATCAGACTAACGTGACAGTCACAACTCATGCAACTGTAATGTTTTCTTTTTCTTTTGTTTTTACTCGTGATCTTTACAACACGCATTACATTACGTATTTCATGGCACACTCATTTTATGCGTATTTGGCGCCACCTATTGTTGTGGGTGTATTATTGACATGTCAAAGTCTAGACCCTGAATATAAGACGACCGCGTTTTTTGCGTCTTATATTCGGGTCAACACGGTACATAAAAAGATAAAGATAAAGGTAACAGAGTAATTTTTATCAATGATCAATTAAAAGGAAGGTTTGGGGATTCTAAGTCTTTTTTAGAAGGTATTAAAGAAGATTGTACCAATGGGGAAATTTGAACCTACCTCAACCAAGATAGAGTTAGATGTTGAAGGTGTAATAGAATTTGATAGAAGTAACGCTGCAAATAAGTTGAATAATTTCTTCACGTTTGTTGCTACAAGTTTAGTGCAAAAACTACCATTGAGTAAAGCAATCTATGGGAGGTAATTTGTTAGAGGATTTTAAATCAAAGAAAAGGTGTGTTGCCAAATTATTTTTCTTTCAGTAAAGTTTCAGTGGAAGCAATTAAGGTCCTTTTCAAAAAAATTAAATGTGTCTTTTGGGTTGGATGAAATTCCAAAAGTGGTGTTCGAGCAGATTTATGAGAATTCATGTAAAAATAAATTAATTTATGATTATTTATAGTAATTTATATTTATGATATTTTATGACAATTTAAGTGCTACAGGTTTTTCATGTACAGTAAAATCTTGATTGGCTTCTTATCTAACAGGGAGAGTGCAGAAGGTAGAAGTGGGAGGGATAGTTTCTGTGGGTAAAATTACCCACTACTCTGGTGTTCCTCCTTTTTAGGGTCCACATAGGGTACTGTACTGGTGCCGCGCTGTTGTATTTTATCATATTAAATGATATTCGCAGTCTCTCTTCTCCTGCATGTGAAGGAAATATGTTTTATATGCTGATGATGGCCGCTTCTTGGGAGTTATTCTCTCGCGCATTTGATTCTGTCTCTGACCCCCTACTCTACTTGAAATCGCAGCTGCGATTACTCGACGCTGTAATTGTAGCGTTCATTTTCGTTCTATAGCTCCCCTCTTACGGATTTCCGATGACTGTTCAGTACTCAATTCATACACAAACACTCAAATCACTGCCATCTGAGCTGAAATCTGATTAATTTACGACATCAGATGCCATCCCACTCCTCCAGTCATTTCTATGGATTTCAGACGACGCAACAGCTTTGACCTTTAACCTCTGCGTCAGATTGAGAGGCTGACAACAGCAGCCTTACAAACCAGCAGACAGTGTCTAAGTAACCAGTTTTATTGACAGAGAACAAACTCATTTTCTATTCATTATGCTAATGGTCTGTGGATCCCCTCATTAAACACTTCCTCTTGTCTAACTGACAGGATGAAGCAGAGCGCTGATGCTTTGAAAACACGCGAGTAATGCATGTTATGTAGTAATGCTTCACTTTAATCACATTCACACTGAAATAAATACAGTGTCACTCCTGTTATTAGTGTTCACACAGAGTTTCTGATTCTGAACGTACAGAGTTCAGTTATTAATTAGACTGACAGAATGAAGTGTGAACAGAACCGAACTAAAATTCAGAACCAAATTATTTTTAAAACAAATGTATAGATATTTAGCAAGGACGCTTTAAATTGATCAAAAGACACAGTAAAGATATGTATATGCAACAGAAAGATTTAATAAATTCTGCTCCTTTGAAACTTTTGTTCAGTTTCCCGCAAAATATGAAGCAGCACAACTGTTTTCAACATTAATGATCAGAAATGTTTGTTGAGCAGCAAATCAGGTATATTAGAATGATTTCTGAAGCTCATGTGACCTGGGGGGGGGGGGGGCAGACGTGGTAGTATGATGCGAAAATTCAGCTTTAATATCACTGAATACATTACACTTTAAATTAAAATGTAATTTTGAATTTACAATAAAAATTGTGCTGATTTTATATTTATACTTGAAGTGTTTCTTATATATATGTACAAAATAAAACCTAATGACAACTATACAAAAAAATAAGATCAGTAACCATAATTTGCAATTAGTAGAGGAGATGAAGTGTTTTGAGTATTTAGATGAGAGGAGAGGAGACAGGAGATAAGGAAGTTGAGAGGAGAGGAGTGTTGAAGTATTTTAGAGGGGAGGAAGATTATGTGAAGTATTTAGAGGAGAGGAGAAGGAGTGTTTGAAGTATTTAAGAGGAGATGAATGAGGTTTTTGAAGTATTTAGCGGAGGAGATTATTTGTCCTGAAGTATTTAGAGGCAAGAGTAGGCGGGGGAGGTTTGAAGTATGTAGAGGCTAGTATAAGAGTTGTTTTGATTATCGCGAGGAGAGTAGGAGGAGAGGAGTGTTTTGCCCGTACTTTAGAGGAAAGGAGAGGAAAGAGTATTTGCAGTATTTTATAGGAACGGAGAGTAGAGTTTGAAGTATTTCGAGGGAGGAAAAAGGATAGGAGAGGAGTATTTGAAAGTATTTAGATTAGATGAGAGGAGTGTTGAAGTGTATTTAAGGTCTTAGGATATGAGGATTTTCTGAAATATCTAAAGGTCAGGATATGAGAGGCGTGTTTGAGTATTTATAGGAAAGAGATGAGAGGGTGTTTGAAGATCTAGAATAGAGAGTGTTGAAGTCTTTAGAGGAGAGGAAGGATTTGTTTGAAAGGTATCTAGAGGATAGAGAGGAGTGTTTTTAAGTATCTATATATAGGAGGGAGAGGATAGAGGATGTTTGAAGTATTTAGAGGGAGGAGAGGAGAGGAGTATTTTGAAGTTTAATAGAGTAGAAGATAGGATGTTTGAAGTATCTAGAGGAGAAGGAAGAGAGGATGTTTGCCAGTATTTAAAAGGAGATTAGAGGAGTATTTGAAGTATTTAGGAGGATAATGCGATTCATTGTTTGAAGTACTAAGGAGATGAGGGAGATGAGTGTTTGAATTATCTAGAGGAGGGAGATGAATTGTTTTTAAATTTCTTAGAGGATAGGATGTTTGAAGTATCTATAGGAGGGAGGAGATGAGAGCTATTTGGAAGTATTTAGATATATGAGATTAGTGTTTGAAGTATCTAAGGAGAGAGAGGCGGAGGATTAATTTAAGTATTTATGAGGTAACGTAGAGGATGTTTGAAGTATTTAGAGGAGGGTAGTAAGGAGAGGAGTTTTTGAAATTTTTAGAGTAGAGGAGGAGGAGTGTTTGAAGTATCTAGATGAGAGGGCGGATGTTTTAAGTTTTAAAGGCGAGAGAGTATCGGAGTGTTTGAAGTATTGTAGCAGATGATTGAGAAAATAGAGTCTTTGAATGTATTTTTAGAAAAGGGACGCAGTGGATCATAGGAGGGTTTTGCCGTATTTAGCGTGGAGAGGAGGCAGATTTGAAGTATTAAGGAAGGAGAGAGAGGAGTGTTTGTAAGTCATTTAGATGAGAGGACACAGGAGTATTTGAAGTATTCTATTTTATTAGGCGAGTCGTAAGGAGTATCTGTCAAGAGTTTTAGAGGAGAGTGCCGAAGGACTCTGTTGAAGTACGTTAGAGTAGAGGAGAGGAGTGTTTGAAGTATTTAAAGGAGAGGAGAGGAGTGTTTGAAGTATTTAGAGGAAAGGAGAGGAGAGGAGTGTTTGAAGTATCTAAAGGAGAGGAGAGGAGTGTTTGAAGTATCTAAAGGAGAGGAGAGGAGTGTTTGAAGTATCTAAAGGAGAGGAGAGGAGTGTTTGAAGTATCTAAAGGAGAGGAGAGGAGTGTTTGAAGTATTGAGAGGAGAGGAGAGGAGAGGATGTTTGAAATGCTATTAGAGGGGAGAGAGGATAGATTAGTGTTTGAAGTATCTCGAGGAGAGGAGAGGCGTGTTTGAGTATTTAAAGGAAGAAGGAGGAGTATTGAAAGATTTAGAGGAGGGAGATGAGTGTTTTGAAGTATCTAAGAGGAGAGGAGTGTTTGAATTCTCTAGAGGGAGGAGGGAGTTTTGAAGTCATCTAGAGGAGCGGATAGGACGGTTTTTGAAGTATCTAAGGGAGGCGATGAGTGTATTGAAGTATCTACAGAAGGGAGAGAAGGATTGTTTTGGAAGTGAAGTATCTAGAGGAGAGGAGAGGAAGGTGTTTGAAAGTAATGTAGACGAGAGGAGAGGGTGTTTTGGATTTGAAGATCTAAGGAGAGAGAGGATGGTTTTAAGATTTTAGAGGAAAGGAGAGGAGAAGGGGATTGGTTCTTGAAAGTATTTAGGTAGAAGGAGGGGAGGAAGGAGAGTTTGGAAGTATTTAGACGGAGAGAGAGTAAGTGTTTTGAAGTATCTAGAAGGCGAGGAGTGATTTTTGAAGGTATTTAGGCCGGAGGAGGAGAGGATTTTTTGGGAAAGTATCTAGGGAGAAGAGTGTTTTGAAGTATTTCGAGGAACGGAAGAGGAGAGGAGGGGTTTTGAATCTTAAGGAAGGAGACTAGTGTTGTGAAAAGTATCTTCTAGAGGAGAGGATAGGAGAGGGAAGTGTTTTGAGACAGTATTAAAGGGAGAGGAGAGGAGTATGTTTGAAGTATTTAGAGGAGAGGATATTATGTTTTAACGTATCTAGAGAGGAGAAAGAGAGTTTGTTTTGAAAGTATCTAGAGGAAGGAGAAAGGGTGAGGTTTCTTTGAAATAATAATCTCGAGGCGAGGTTCAAAGGAGACTAGGGTCATTGAAGTATCTAGTAGGATTTTGACGTAGAGAGCAGCGGACGATCAGATTTTGAAGTAAATTTATTAGAGGGACCTTACAGGAGAGTAGAGGAGTTTGAAGTTATCTAGAGGAGGAGAGTCTTACCGTATTATATATGAAGGTAGAGGATTGTTTTTTGAACGTATTAATAGGGGCAGGAGAGGTAGCAGTCTCTCGCAGTATCGCCTTGAACGTTTTTAGAGAGGAGAGGATAGGGTAGTTGAGTATTAGAGGGAGAGTAAGGAGCGATGTTTGAATTATCTCAGAGATGGAATTATTGAAAAAAAGTTTAGAGGAGAGGAGAGGAGTGTTTGAAGTATTGAGAGGAGAGGAGAGGAGTGTTTGAAGTATTTAGAGGAAAGGAGAGGAGAGGAGTGTTTGAAGTATTTAGAGGAGAGGAGAGGAGTGTTTGAAGTATTTAGAGGAGAGGAGTGTTTGAAGTATTTAGAGGAGAGGAGTGTTTGAAGTATCTATAGGAGAGGAGAGGAAATGAGTGTTTGAAGTATTTAGAGGAGAGGAGTGTTTGAAGTATCTATAGGAGAGGAGAGGAAATGAGTGTTTGAAGTATTTAGAGGAGAGGAGTGTTTGAAGTATCTAGAGGAGAGGAGAGGAGAGGAGTGTTTGAAGTATTTAAAGGAGAGGAGAGGATAATTTGAAGTATTTAGAGGAAAGGGAGAGTGAGTGTTTTTGAAGTATCCTAGAGGAGTATGCTAGGAGTGTTTGCAAAAAGTTATCTAGAGGAGCGAGAGGAGTGTGTTGAAGTATCTAGAGGAAGATTGGTTGAATTTCGTAGAGGGAGAGGACAGGAGAGCGTATTTGAGTATTGATAGGAGAGGAAGGAGTGTTTGGAATATCTTAGAGGAGCGGGAGGCGTGTTGAAGTTCCCTAGAGGCGAGGAGGTATTTGAAGTATTTTAGAGGAAAGGAGAGGATGTTTTAAAGTATTTAGAGGGAGGAGCGAGAGGAGCTTATTTGAGTTTTTAGAGAGATGAAGGATTGTTTGAAGTATCTAGAGAAGGAGAGGAGTGGTTTTTGAAGTATTTTAAGAGAGGAGGCGAG
Source organism: Sinocyclocheilus anophthalmus (assembly GCA_018155175.1). Lineage (NCBI taxonomy): Eukaryota > Metazoa > Chordata > Actinopteri > Cypriniformes > Cyprinidae > Sinocyclocheilus > Sinocyclocheilus anophthalmus. The sequence continues at coordinate 238,933 of JADLZN010006994.1, forward strand.
GAGTGTTTGAAGTAGTTTAGAGGAAGTATATGAGCTTTGAAAGTATTTAGCGGATAGGAAGAAGAAGTGTTTTGAAAGTATTTAAGAGAGGATAGATTATTTGAGTATTTTAGGAGGAGAGAAGGAGTTTTTGAAGTATTTAGAGGCGAGATAGGATTATTGTTTGCCTATTAGAAGGAGAGGTGATAGGAGTATTTGAGCAGTATTTATAGGAGAGTAGAGGAGTGTTTTGAAGCTATGTATGAGGCGAGGAGAGGGAGTTGTTTTGAAGTATCTTAGAGGAAGAGTGTTGGAAGTATTTAGGAGGAGAGGTAGCGGCGGTGTTATGACGTACTCTAGAGAGGGAGCGGAGAGGAGTGTTTGAAGTATCTATAGGAGAGGAGAGGAAATGAGTGTTTGAAGTATTTAGAGGAGAGGAGAGGAGAGGAGTGTTTGAAGTATCTAGAGGAGAGGAGAGGAGTGTTTGAAGTATCTAGAGGAGAGGAGAGGAGTGTTTGAAGTATTTAGAGGAGAGGAGAGGAGTGTTTGAAGTATTTAGAGGAGAGGAGAGGAGTGTTTGAAGTATTTAGAGGAGAGGAGAGGAGAGGAGTGTTTGGAGTATTTAGAGGAGAGGAGAGGAGTGTTTGAAGTATGTAGAGGAGAGGAGAGGAGTGTTTGAAGTATCTAGAGGAGAGGAGAGGAGAGGAGTATTTGAAGTATTTAGAGGAAAGGAGAGGAGAGGGCAGTGAGTGTTTGAAGTATTTAGAGGAGAGGAGTGTTTGAAGTATTTAGAGGAGAGGAGAGGAGTGTTTGAAGTATCTAGAGGAGAGGAGTGTTTGAAGTATCTATAGGAGAGGAGAGGAAATGAGTGTTTGAAGTATTTAGAGGAGAGGAGATGAGTGTTTGAAGTATTTAGAGGGGAGGAGAGGAGAGGAGTATTTGAAGTATTTAGAGGAAAGGAGAGGAGAAGAGTATTTGAAGTATTTAGAGGAGAGGAGATGAGTGTTTGAAGTATCTAGAGGAGAGGAGATGAGTGTTTGAAGTATCTAGAGGAGAGGAGATGAGTGTTTGAAGTATCTAGAGGAGAGGAGATGAGTGTTTGAAGTATCTAGAGGAGAGGAGAGGAGTGTTTGAAGTATCTAAAGGAGAGGAGAGGAGTGTTTGAAGTATCTATAGGAGAGGAGAGGAAATGAGTGTTTGAAGTATTTAGAGGATCGAGTGTTTTGAAAAGTATTTAGAGGAAGGAGATGAGAGCGTGTTTGAAGTATTTGAGGGGTAAGTCCAGACACAAAACGCAATGGAGAGGAAGAGGCTTATTTGAAGTATTTAGAGGAGAGGAGAGGAGTGTTTGAAGTATTTAGAGGAGAGGAGAGGAGTGTTTGAAGTATTTAGAGGAGATGAGTGTTTGAAGTATTTAGAGCAGAGGAGAGGAGTGTTTGAAGTATTTAAAGGAGAGGAGAGGAGAGGAGAGTCTTTGCACGTATTTTTAGAGGATAGAGGGAGTAGTGGGGGGGGTGTGTTTTGAAGTATTTAGAGAGCGGAGAGGCGTAATTTGGATCATGTATTTAGAGGCGAGGAGAGGAGTAGTTGAAGTAGTTAGAGGGAGGATAGGATGTTTGCCAGTATGTAGAGGATGGATGATAGGATGTTTGAAGTTATTTAAAGGAGAGAGATGATAGGAGAGGAGTGTTTGAAGTATTTAGAGGAAAGGAGAGGAGAGGAGTGTTTGAAGTATCTATAGGAGAGGAGAGGAAATGAGTGTTTGAAGTATTTAGAGGAGAGGAGATGAGTGTTTGAAGTATCTAGAGGAGAGGAGAGGAGTGTTTGAAGTATGTAGAGGAGAGGAGAGGAGAGGAGTGTTTGAAGTATTTAGAGGAAAGGAGAGGAGAGGAGGGTTTGAAGTATTTAGAGGAGAGGAGAGGAGAGGAGTGTTTGAAGTATCTAGAGGAGAGGAGTGTTTGAAGTATTTAAAGGAGAGGAGTATTTGAAGTATTTAGAGGAGAGGAGATGAGTGTTTGAAGTATCTAGAGGAGAGGAGATGAGTGTTTGAAGTATCTAGAGGAGAGGAGAGGAGGGTTTGAAGTATTTAGAGGAGAGGAGAGGAGTGTTTGAAGTATTTAGAGGAGAGGAGAGGAGTGTTTGAAGTATTTAGAGGAGAGGAGAGGAGTGTTTGAAGTATCTAAAGGAGAGGAGAGGAGTGTTTGAAGTATCTAAAGGAGAGGAGAGGAGTGTTTGAAGTATTTAGATGAGAGGAGAGGAGAGGAGAGGAGTATTTGAAGTACTTTTAAGAGGAAGGAAGATAGGTGTTTGCCGTCTCTAACGGAGAGGAGAGGAGTGTTTGCACCGTATCCGAGCGGAGAGGAGACGGCGTGTTTGAAGTATTTAGAGTCAAGGCGAGGAGGTAGCGTGTTTTTGAAGTATTTAGAGGAATCGGTAAGGAGAGGAGTGTTTTTTGACTTATTTCGGCGGAGATGCGAGGGAGAGTGTTGAACGTATTTCCGAGGAGAGGAGAGGAAGTGTTGCCAGTATCTCAGCGAGAGCTGCGTGTTTGAACGTATTAGAGTAGGGAGAGGAAGTGTTTTAAGCAGTTCTATAGGAGAGGAGTGTTTTTAAGCTTTAGAGTACAGCCGGCAGGAGTGTTTTGCAGTCTTTCGAGGAATAGATGAGGAGTATTTGACGTATTTATGAGGAGCAGAGAGATCTGTTGAGTATTCTCGATGAGAGGATCGGAGTGATAAACTATGCAGTAGCTCGATGAGCAGGTAAGATGCAGTGTTTTATTGCACTATTTCGTCGTGCGATGAGAGGAGTGTTTGAACGTATTCTCGAAGGAGAGGAGTGTTTTTGCAGTATTTCGAGGAGCTGCTAGGAGTTTTTTTCCGTTCTCGAGGACGCGGAGCGTCGTGTTTGGGCCAGTCTTTTAGCGGCTAGTGAGACGGAGTGTTTGGAAGTCCTAGAGGAGAAGGAGCGGCGTGTCGGAAGATGTCGAGGAGAAGGAGCGGCGTGTTTGAAGTCTGTAGAGCCGCTTCGGAGTGTTTGCCGTTTCATTTCACAGGAGGCGCCGAGGCGTGTTTGCCAGTACTTTAATATGGATTTTTATCACGTCGGAGCATTTGTCCACGCCGAGGAGTGTTTGAAGATCTACGGAGAGGGCGAGCGCGGAGTGGTTTTGAAGTATCTAGCGGCGCTGACGGATGTTGACGTATCTAGACCGCGAGATTCCGTGTTTTGAAGTATGTCGAGGAGCGGCCCGGGATGACTGTTTGACTTATTTACCAAAGGGAGAGGAGAGGCGGTTTGACGTATTTAGAGAAGTAGGAATGAGAGGAGAGGAGAGGAGAGGACTTGAGTTGCAGGTATACATTACAAAGTTTTAGGAATACATTACAAATAAAATAAAATAAAATACAGATGAAAAATAAATGTTATTTTAATGTTTTTATTGTATTTTTGATCAAATAAAAACAGCCTTGGTGAGCATAAAAGACTTATTTAAAAAAAAATCAAACATTTCAACAGTAGTGTACAGTAACACCAAATATTATATTCACCAATTTTTTTTTGCAAAAAATATAACATTTACTCCATGACAAATGACTACACTGACAAACCTTTAAAAAGATAAAATCTCAAAAAGTGACAAGTACAAATGCAATTAGTTATTAAAAGTCTCTAGTACAGCATCAAATCAGAATAAAAGACAAACGGCGTGATCTACAGAAGTGAGACCTCCGGAGAACGACCCGTTCGTCTCTTTTCGCCGCTAATCGCTCCGTATTCGCTTTAATCACGCGAGTGGCTCTTCAAGAAGGAATCAAACTGAAGTTCATGCTCATTGTTGATCTGAAGCTGATGAGTGATTTTCTGGAGCTGTATTTGAGAGCGCGGCGTTATAAATCACGGCTGATTCATGCTGGAGGTACGCAGACAGCGAACAGTAAATCAAAAGCCATCTGCCCGCGGGACGGCCATCGCAGCCGCGGCACCTCCGGTCATACGTTGTCCAAGGGTCAATTGGCGCGCAAAGTCTAACACGCCTGATGTTGCTGGACAATCTTTATTTACATTTAGTGCACAGCGCCTCATTACGCACAGGAAGTGAAGAGGGAAACGGCGTGAGTGGAGAACACAAACACTCGTTTGAACTAACTTTTGAAGGAGAAACGACACAAACTTCAGCTTTACATCTGAAGAAGAAAGAGGACTGGCTTTTGAAGTATTTCAGAATTAAACTTTAATTACGTTTTAATAATTTCTTGCTTAATATACAGTATATATATATACACAGTATATATATATTATTAGACACTATCACACACATCACACATCATCTAACACCACATCATCACACTCATATATGAATATTATATAACCAGCAGACAAGCCAGAAAACAAAGATCAAGCCATTAGTGAAACATACATAGAAGAGACAGAAGTAGAAAACGCAAGATAAGAATAACTGCTGCCAAGTACTTCACGTAGACTCCGACCTACAAACTTCTAATTACGTTCCATCTAATTTTTTGGGGCGGCGTGGAACTAATGGAGCCAAACTACCACATTGGTGTAGTGATCCTCACAAACACGAACTTGCTGAAGCACCAAAGAACCCCTCGAATGCCTGACATGTACGTAAATCTTCCTCATTACTGGTAATACCAAACATCAAGCACTTTGGCCACTGAAAATGCCAGTACTTCTGTCTGCATCTTTACCATTTGTGCATTTGCATGCATTATTAACTAAACGAGCACATGAAACGGACACACCATTACACTAATCTCCTGACTGTTTCCTCTCTGATAGCCCAACCACTAAACCTCCAACCCTTGCATGGACACAGTCTGACTGGGGGGGGGGCAATTTAGCTGATCTTGCATCGGTATTCTGCATGATGGTGGAAATTAGCTCTCGTAAGCGTCGCCAAGAGTGATGAATGTGCGATGAGAAGAGGAACACCAAAACACAAAACACACACAACCGCTGAAACTCTGAAGCCACTGTAAGCATGAGTTTGCTTTCCGTCAGTGCTGCTGAGGTCACGGTAACCAGTGTTTGGCATCCGTGAGTCTCGTCTATTTCCCTGCTCTCAGCGGAGCCAAGGTTATTTATACCAGCATACGACACAGGCAATCACCTGTTGATCACTGACAAACCTCGTCTCTCAGTATTTATCACCCCATCGTACGTCCTTGCCTGTTAGTCCATCAATCTTACTCGCGTACGTGACGTCACTCCAGAGTCAGAAAATGAGTGATGGTTTCAAAATCAAGCACAGCATGTGCAAAAAAAACAAGCGGTTTCCCTGAAGACCTGCGGTCAGAGTAATAATCCCTGTGTGGACACGAATATGTAAGATTTTGAAAGAAATTAATATTTTTATTTAACAAGGATGCTTTGAATTGATCAGAAGTGCCAGCAAAGACATTTATAATGTTACAAAAGATTTCAAATAAATGCTGTTCACTTGAACTTTCAATTCATCAAAGTGATAAATATGAAGCAGCACAACTGTTTTCAACACTGACGATCATAAGACTTTGTTTCGTGAGCATTGCAAATCTAGCATTATTAGGATGAATTTCTGTGTGAAGGATCATTGTTGAACAATGAAGATCTGGATGTTGAATGATGGGAAAATTTCCCAGCTTTGGTATCTAGCAATAAATTAGGTTTATAATATATTCAAAAACAGAAAATTTTAATTGAAAAGTTATTTTAAATTGCAATAATGATTCACAATATACTACTTGTTACTGGATTTTTTTGTAATACTGCAACCATTACTCGGGTGGAAATAAATAAATAAATCATACCGCCTCCAAACGTTTGAACAAGTAGTGTATGTTAAGATCAATAACTAACATTTTTTAAATAATTTAACAGAGTCATGAAAAATGTTACATGTTTTTTCAGTAACATTATTACCTTTTCCAAATGTTTTTTTACCGGTAACAAATTTTGACACAAAATTAGTGAAGACAAGTGACAAAAGTTGAAAATTAATAATTATGTTTGGCATTGGGTTTTATACTCATTACTACTCTTTAGGTGAATGGGTGCCGTCAGAATGAGAGTCCAAACTGATAAAAACCATCACATCAGTTAACATCAGGCTAAAATATGATTGCTCTCTCCATAATATTGCTTTCTCCAATAAAAACAGTTGTCTCATCTGAATCAGGAGAGAAATATGCACAGATCAAGCACCAATGTGTTATATTTTGATGTGAGAGACAACAGGAGGTGGACGTTTTCCACTGGAAGAAGCGTTATTATGGGTTATGGACTCATATTTTAGCTGGAAGCAATGGTTTGAAGTAAAAAAAAAAAAAAAAATAAAAAAAACGTCTTTGTGGATTTGTTTCTTACAAACATGCATCTTTTCTCTTCACAAGACATTAACTGATGGACTGGAGTGGTGTGGATTACTTGTGGGTTATTGTGATGTTTTTATCAACTGTTTGGACTCTCATTCTGACGGCACCCCCATCACTGCAGGGATCACACTTAGCTGAGCAGTATGTAATCTAACATTTCTCATAAATCTGTGAAGAAACTAATCTACTCTGTGTGTGTGACCTGAGGTGCTGACCATTTTCCTAGCACATGTTTATTTTTGGGTGAGACGCTCTTGTGAATGCAAATACGAGATTGTATTGTTACTTTTTGTTAGGAGCTTGTATTGTAGCTAACAACTCAAACTGTAGTTTAATTACTGGTAGTTTTAATCTTGGCAAAATGCATGAAAGTACAGTAGGTTCCCCAACACTGGTGCGTGCCATAATCGTAATAATTGATCAAATAATAATCAAGCTTAGTGAAAGTTTCATATAGAAAGCTAGAATAAATAAACACTTTGACCTCAGCCGCCTTAAAATGACCCCTTCTTATCTCAGGAATCTTTTCCATCCTGCAGGAGGAAACTTTCTGTAATGAGATGGGAACAATCTGTCGACGCTCCGGCTGCCATGTTGTGTTTAATGGTATCACAGATTGTGCAAGCCAAGCGTTACTCTACAACAATGATGCTGACGCAGACAGACAGATGCCAAACGCTGATGTTACGAGGCTCTCGCTCGACAAAACACACCTACCGTTTTATTCAGAACATTTGTGTCAGTACTGTAATTTATCTTTCATCTGCAATTTCTGTCATCTTAAAAACAAAAGGGTGTTTAAAGTTAGTATTCTTTCATGTTACATTTCATCTTCATATTACAACAAAGAAAACACTGCATCTTTTTATATATTACTTGTTTCATTTCTAACATGCACTAATTCAAGACTGAGTTATAACTTGACATGACTTGACAGATTATGTGACTCTGTGAGTTTCTATTTCACAGCACCAAGCTTAAACTGCATATCAAGCATTTATGTAACACCTCATTTGTGCATTAAATGCAGTTATGTTAAATAAAGTTATGGCGGTCTTGCACACTATTCTAAAAATGCCCACAAGATAGTGTGGATCTTATATTACAAAACTGATATCCGATTATGGAAAAATGCTTAAATATTGTGAAAAACAGTAAAACCGATTATCGGTCAATCTCAACCATAAACAAAAACATTTTTTTTATATAACTTTCAAACAAGGCTTTGTAAAGTCAATATTAAAATGTTCCCTTTGCTTTTCAATAGTTAAAAATGACATTATTGGGTACCGATCATTATCAGCCGTGTAGCATTTGGACCAATCAGACACACAACTTTTTGTTATATTTAACAAATAATATCTACGACAACACCCTCCCTAACACCAAGGGCCAATTACTAGGGTCTATGGTCACCCTATCTCCCCCAAATGCCCTAACACCTCCAGAAAGGAGAACAGGCCATCTGGTCCATGGTAACCAATGCGATATCCACTGGTTTTATGCCTAAAGGATGCGGGCAAGATAAACCCTCATTATTTCCTCTAAGAAGACACATAATGCCCAGTGAAATGGACTGTTCTCTAATTAATTCTTAGGAAAACCTTTCTTTGAATGAACACGCATTTCCTTCAGGTCATTGTGTATACCATTACTGTCTTGTATATTGTCTGTGGTAGTGTATGCTGTTTTATTCATGTTAACATAGACCACTAGTTAATATAACCTCACCTATTTCATGTTTGGTCTCTATGAATTCGCCTTCTTATGATCGAAACTAGTGTGTATATTACATGCTGATACCTATGCAACATATTGATGTTCTAAGAATCTTTACTAATTTCTGCATCAACACCAAAGCGAATTACATATGCAAAATACCTTGCTTATAAACAGAAAAAGGGCCAGAAAATCCAAACTCCCACTTGAGATTCCGGACTTCCCCTTTGGGCAAGCCCATCTTGAGAGGCGTGAATCTTTGCAGGCTTTAAAGGCCGTACTTCATGTGACCCGCCCAGTCGGTGTTTCGGTCAGATGCTAGGATGAAGATGTGAGAAAATGCTTCAGGATATCAAAGCTTTGTGCCAGGCCTTTTCGGCCTTGACTTTTCCATTCTTCAAGTTACTCTGACGCAAACTGGTTCTTTCTCATCAACCAACTTCAGCAAGATCTTGGGGCCTTAAGATTGCATCAGGAATCTTTTTCAGACAGACTCGCAAGTATGAAACTTAGTCGTTTTAATTGATGCATTAAGTATCAGTTACACCTTTTTACAAGGTTTGTTTGAGCTAAGAATCTGACGTTTTCCCTCAGTTTTTAGATCTGCTGAATATGCAAAATAGTTCCATAAATGTCATTCCTTATGTCTCTTTCTGTGCTGAGTTACTAATCTTTAACCCTTTCCTATACCAACTGTGTATGTGTGTGTGTGTGTTGGTGTGTGTGTGTGTGGTGTGTGTGTGTATAGTGTATCGTTAGACGGCATTATTATGTGTGTAGTAGGATGTAGACCAGTGTTATTGTTTCTGTAGTATGTTAGCACTTCAGGTTGAGAGTGTTTAGGCTGTAGTTAATAAACAACTCTTAGGGCACTTGTAGGCAGCACTTGACGTTGTTGGCATTGTTTGTGCTTCATTAATACCGAGTTCAGCTGGTAGAAATTCTTGGCAGATTTACATTACAAGCTTTTGTAGAATTGTACAGTAAGGAATTTATTTCCCTTAACCAGGAAATTAATTTTCTTAGAATTGACAAGACAGTTGACTCTGAGAGGTCAGCTAATTATCTACAGCGGATCTAAAATATGAAGTTAATTATAACTAGTTATGGTTAATTATTCATATTTCCTGTTGTGGGGCATACAAATTCAGCGAGCAGTATGATAATTAACTTCCTTATTCTTTCTATCGGCGTTCAATCTCATAAACTGATCTCATGCTGACGACACAAAAAGATGGGCACCAGCCACGAGGAGATATGTCTACCTTGTAGTAGGGCACATGTACATCAGTAGAGAAAGCTAGCTGTTCGTCGATGTGCGTATGTGGGCGATATATAGGAAAAGGAGCAAGATGGTTTTTTAATTATGGATGCTTAATGGATAGGGTAGCAAACACAACAGCTTGTTATTCATATACCTGTACAAATCTACAGTTATATCGACAACTTTACTTTGTGGGGGGAAAAAAAAAAAATACACTATAGGCGAAAACACAACTTTCATATTTGTAAGACAAAAAAAAAAACCATATTAAATAAACGTATATAACGTTGTTTCCGCATTTGTACTGTAGGCGCTACATTAAATGAGTTCATAGTTACAAATAGCACTTGAAAGCAAGCAGAGAATGACATTTAGATGTTGAAAATAACTATTTATTAATATTACGTTCAAAATGAAGCATTTGCAAAGGGCAAACTGAAAGGGTTAGTTCATCACCAAGAAATGAAAAATCGTGTCATTAATTACTCAGCAGCTCGGAATGTTGTTCCTAAACACTTAAGACTCCTCATACTTCGGAAGCAAGGCAAATCTAAGTATTTTTGATGAATTCTGAGAGCTCTCTGACCCTCCCATACAGCAATGTAATTACCATGACCAAGGTTCAGAAACGTAAAATAATCCATGTGACATCAGTTGCAACCACAAACCAAAAATAAAAAAAAAAATTTTTTGTAGCGCAAAGAAAACAAAAATAAGCTGACTTTATTCCAACAATTCGTCTTTCTCCGGACATTAGCACCACTAGCGCCATTTGGAGAATATCCACTGAGCATAAAGCAGGCATAATTTTGTTCTATGTTAGGCTCACAAACAACACACAGATAGCTTGCTATTGTAGTTCAAATCAAAGCGTCAAAACAGCAACGTAGAAAACGTATCCGCAGTGTTTGAGTTCGAGTGTTGGGCGGCGGACACAGAACTAACAGATGCTTGTGTAGGAGTCAGTGCCGACTGGCTCCATAAAAGGGGCGGGCGAGGGGAGGCGGAGGAAACGGATTGTTGAATAAAGTCGTTATTTTTGTTTTCTTTGCGTATGAAAATTATTCTTGTAGCTTCGTAAAATTACGTGTAACTAAAGCATAATAATCAATCAGGACATCGAACTGATGTCACATGGATTATTTTACGTTTCTGGACCTTGATCATGGTAATTACATTGCTGTCTATGGAGGGTAAGAGAGCTCTCAGAATTCATCAAAAATATCTTCATTTGTGTTCCGAAGATGAACAAAAATGATTCATTTTTGGGTGAACAAGTGAAATGTGTATTTCTCTATATGAAAACATTTGAAAACCAAACAAGCTTGTCTGTAATATGAGGAACTAATGTACTTTTTTTTCAGCTAAAACGTTGAATCTGTGCACATCTCTCATTTTTTTTTATTCAAGCTGGAAATGTTTGTGATTATTATATAGAACATTTTTATGTGGTCGGCGCTCAGTTTATATAAAATGGGCTTAAGAGCCAACAATTTTTGTTTAAAGTTGATTATTTGTTGTATTTGTATTTAAATTATTTTGGATATATCTTATTATTTAAACGTCTTATTGGTTTTTATATATAGAAATGAACATTTTACTTATTCAAGGCTTTGCATTAAATGTTTTTTCAAATGTGTTGCATATAATCTCTATAATTTAATATAAAGTAACTAATTATCTGTGACTACTGACACAACCTCTCGTATCTTAAAGCTTAAAATACTGACCAGGACGCCACAAACACCTGCAAGCGGCGTTGCCAAGTCTGCGGTTTTCCCATGGAATTGGGCTACTTTAACACTCTTGCCGCAGGTTGTTTTTCATGTCCGCGGGTTGAAGCGACCCCAATAACATGATATTTAGCCCCTAAAATGCAAATTTTACCAGGGGAACCCCACCAAAAAACTTGTATTTTATCCCCCGGAATGCAATTTTTATTGGGGGACCCCCTCGAAACGCGATTGGGCTAGTTTTGAGTAGCAATTGGGCGGGTTTTGTTGTGAAAACCTGGCAACCCTGCCAGCAGGAAAAACACACGGCCCTCTTTGAGGGAGTAATGGAGCTTGAGAGAGAATCAGAGAGTGACGGAGAACGATCACATACAGGAATCCATTACAAAGAAACGAGTGCGATTCAAGATGCAAAAGCAGCACATATTAAAGCAACTCAGAGCTTATTACATGTTCAGTTTCACACAGAAACCAATTTACTTTCCATTGATCGCTTTTCAGGCAATTAGATTTCCATCGACACCAGAGTGAGAGAGAGCTTGGGTCAGCGGCGCTGTCGACGCTTCAGACGTGCGAGCGTTTTGCCCAGCACTCGCTCCTTCCGGAGAACAAATAACTCTCCGCCGCGCATGAAAAACTCCCCCAGCCTCAGATTATATATCCGTCTTTATTTCCGATATTAGCTCTTTCTTTCTGCAAACTTGGCTGATTTTCTAAATTGCGTGTTATCGACTGATCCATGAAGGGCCTGCGGGATGGTGAGTGGAGCCGCGCCAGCGCTTGTAACCATTAGTCTGTTCAAAGGCCCGGGCACGGATCCACCATGGCCCTTACTGCTGCAAACGGAAACCCCAATACCCAAGAAACACACTGGCTCAGAGATCTGATGCGAGTCGCTCAAGGTCAGACAGGCTGAACGGGACACGCGCAAGCGTTCAACCCCAGACCGGACTACCCGAGCCGCTCCTGAGGATTGACGCTGTGGTGATATCAGGGTATATGTTTCCCCCTGCGAGTCCCGGGGAAAAGCCGATCCCAGCAACTCACGTTTCACATTCAGAGCCCCAGAGCTAATCCAGTAAAGTTACCCCGAGAAGGATTGTCTGGCTCTTTCAGACCTCATGAGACTCAATGCAGGACTATTTAACTATAAATTTAATCTCATATGCTTATTCTAGAGACAAAAAAAAAAAAAAAGAGAGTCAGTAGGTGTCATACAGTAAAATAAATGCGAATAGCAGTATTTGAGCTATTATTAGATTCTGAGCTCATTAGTATTCGTACATAACATTTTCATATGATTGGTACATTTGCATACAAGCCAAATTGCATAATATGAAGTAATCACATATGCACACCTTTAGAAACACAACAATCTGTATAAATATAAATATATTTATAGTATGTTTCAGTCTCTAATGTGTTGGATTCATACTTTTTGTACAGTATGAATACCTTCAATAACTAATGAATCACATTGTTTGATTGCAGATTTTGTCTTTGCTAATCTGAGCCCAGTTTGAGATCTGCTAGAGACACATGTGAGAAAGCTGGAGTCTCATGAGAAACAGCTGAAATGCACGAGGCTCCTGCAAAGCGCTCAATTCGCTCTCATCGTTGCGGTCAAGAAGAAACAAAGGAGAAATTAAAGAGATTTTGTGTGTGATTCTTCATCGCTATGAGTGAAGTTCATACACGGATGTTTACCGGGTGTTTACAGGTGCAGGACTTTCAACTTTAACCGCGGTGGATTTTGACAAATGCCTCTCAACCCCTCAACCTGGCCTCAAACCGCATTCTTACATGAGCAACTAACGCTATAAACTCAAAAACGCTTAATTGCCGCTGCTTGCTGTTGATGCTATGCGGGCAGCAGGCCATTAATCAGCGGGCGTTCGGGGAGGCGGGCTGTGCTAACTAGGGGGCCCGATGCTGGCGGCCTGGCGGGCTCAATGGCCTGCAGCTCGTGATTGAGAAGGCTAAAGTGCAGGGGTTTGAGGTCGTGCCCAACATCGAGCTAGAGTATTGGCCGCCTCGCGTGGGCTGTGTGCGAGGTGTTTTAACTCGGAGACTACGCACCGCTCTGCTTTTCAATTTCTTTGCTGGGTATTATTCAAAAATGCCTTGACTTCAGATGGACAGATTAGGGAGGCAAGGCTCCGCCCCCTTCTACAAAGGCGTGGTTTAGAGCGAGGTAATTCTCAGCGGTTCCTGAATTCTAGGTTTAATAATAGCCGAGGAAAAAAAATCTAATCACATGCAAAAAAAAAAAAAAAAAAGAGACTTTTCTGAATAACACCAGAACTCAAAGTTTTATATAATTTTATACCAAACAGTGGAAGCACCCATTGGTTGAGATTCAAGTGGCCTTGATGACATAATCTGAAGAGGAAAGTCATTTCAGAGGTGACAAAGTGTGTCAGTTTTGATTGAAAGTATCAAACCAGCAAACGATATTTAATCACTTCTTCAATCCAGAAGCATTCTGGTTTTTATTCAAAAACCCCTCAACATCAGATGACAGATTACAGAGGCCAAGCTCCGCCCTCTTCTACAAATGCGTGGTTTAGAGTTAGGTAATGCATGTAGTTCTGAGCAAGGTTTAATAATAGCAGAGATAAAAGACAACTTACATTAACTTCTTTTTGAATAAAATCCAGAATTCAGAAAAGCTGCCATTTTATACCAGACAAACAGTGGAAGCACCCATTGGGTGAGATTCAAGTGGCCTTGATGACATAATCTGAAGAGGAAAGTCATTTTAGCACTGAAGAAGTGTCAATTTTGATTGGAAGTACCAAACTATAATTTAGTCACTAAACCATATCACTTAATCAAACCAGAAGCATTCTGGGTATTTTTCAAAAACGCCTCAACCTCAGATGGCAGATTAGAGAGACCAAGCTCCGCCCCTTCTACAAAGGTGTGGTTTAGAGTGAGGTAATGCATGCGGTTCTGAGCAAGATCTTGTAATAGCAGAGATAAGACACTAATCACAAGCAAAAAAATAAATAGACTCATTTTTGAATAATTCCCAGATTCCAGAAAGAAAAGTTGGCATTTTATTCCGGCTGAACAGAGGAAGCACCCATTGGCTGAGATTCAAGTGGCCTTGATGACATCATCTGAAGAGGCAAGTCATTTGCTAGTTTGATGCATGCAATTCCGATGAAATCAGAATTGACTATTCTTCACCTCTGAAATGACTTTCCTCTTCAGGTGATGTCATCAAGGCCACTTGAATCTCAGCCAATGGGTGCTTCCGCTGTTTCTCTGGTATTTTCCCTATCTAATCAGTTATTGATGCATAAAAATGTATCCTGACTGTGAAATCTATAGTACAGAAGTTGAATAGGTTGTAAAAGATGTTTCTTGTTGATTCAACCCCATGTTTTTAAGGAAAAGGGTCGATTAATTCATTAAAGTCAGTCAATTAGGATTAAAAGAATCTGCTAAATGCTTACTTAGAAGAACTGTGTTAGCAATTAAGAAGTTCAATTTGCAAGGCTCTATAATTGTTCAATCATATCGTGTCCTCTACTGAAATGGATTCTGGTTGTTCTCATACTGTCTTGATCTCATTAACGGCAGCAATGAAAGAGTCACATTTGTGCTTCCAAGGCAATTAAGCTAAAAATGCTGACCTTTTAAAAGCGAACATAATAGAAAAAAATTAAAAAAGGCATGCGCAATGATGAGACAATGATGTAGGAAATGAATGTGAAAATTGACCTTTTTTTTTTTTTATTATTGAAAGAAAGGGGGGGGGGGGGGGGGGTTTTGGGGGGGGGGAAGTATTAATATTCTTCTGATTCAGCAATAGTTACAAATTGATCAAAGGACTGTTTTAGGGCCATTTCATTAAGACAACATTACATAGAAATATTATTCCTTCAAATAAATGCTATTCTATTCATAGGGAAAAAAACTGAAGATAAAAATGAATCATGGTTTCCACAAAAATATGAAGCAGCACAACTGTTTTCAACACTGATAATAATCAGAAAAGTTTCTTGAGGCTATGCACCAATCAGCAATTAGTAATATTTCTGAGTATCATTGGTGACACTAGAGTCGAGTAAGATGGCTGACAAATTTCTCAGGCTTACATCACCTGAATAAATTACGTTTTAATATATATATTCAAATAGAAAACAGTTATTTGAAATTCTAATAATATTCCATGATATTACTGTTTTTTGATCAAATAAATGCAGCCTTTGTGAGAAGAAGAGACTTTGGAGAGCTTTGCACTTACATTTTCTTTGTTCTATCCTACAGAATAGAATAGAATAGAGAGCTGAGCTGGTTGCATAGGTGTGTGTGGACACGTCGAGCGCCAGCTGCTCGTTACCGGTCAGCTCCGTCTGTAGCGGGTCATGAGGTCGGCCTGTAGCGGGTCACGGTGAACATGATCCGCCACGCAGCGTGACCGGAGAGCACTGATGAAAACTGCTGCCGCTCATGTTCACCAGACTCAACTCTGGCCGCGAGCCGTGCCAGGCATACAAACACACCTCTCATGAACACTGGAGACACAGAGCGGCTTCCCCCGATACTCACACACACTGACAACAGCTGAGTCACGAGGTAACATGGACACAAGTAACCAGATCTTGTGGGAATTTTTCATAAGAATTTGTTCTACTTACATAAAGAACAACATAAGCAGTTATCAGTGAATGGATTTCAATTTGAAGTACAGATCAAGCATCATCTCTACTGTTAAACACTAAAACACATTAAGACTAAATCCATGTCAAACATGTACACACGTAGCCGATAATGGGAAACTATATAATACTGGTGTACTGCCTTACTGCATATTTAGAAATGAGACATACTGCTAAATACTGAAAGTGTCTTCATATGACATACTAGGGGGTTGTGGGTAATTAGTTGAAAAAAAATACACAAATGCAAAATTCAAAAATCTGGCAGGATTAGTATACCATACAGGCAGAGTTATTATAATTAACTAAAACCACATGAAAAAAAAAACAGTTACTGGAAAAATAAAAATGTTGCATAACCCTTTAACTTATTTTATTTTAGCTAGTTTATCATTTCACATGTTCTTTTATATTAACTTTGAAGTACTAAATTAACCTAAACCTAAATAAAAGGAAACTAATAAATAATAAAATTAACATTGAAAAAAAAAAGAAATACAACAAAATTACAGAAATTAACTAAAATGAAAATGAACAGTGAAAATAGAAATCTAATTATGAACTTATACCTTATTTTATTTCAGCTAGTTGCCAAGTAAATAAACTAAAACTTATACATAAATTATAGAATAAAATATTAAAAAAAGAATAAAACAAATATTAAAAATGACAAACAACAAAATTACCGAAACTAACTAAAATGTAAAAATAAACCCCAATTCCAAATATCAAGAAAATGCTATATACTATAACAACACTGCATCCAGACACCTTCAACAGACAACAATTTGAGCTCCACTAAATGTATTCTCTCCTACTATAAATTATGAATGTGCAAAATAGGATCCAAACTCACAGTTAAAGTTACACTGGATTGCAGCATAACACTTCAGAGCACTTCATCAACTACTGTACACTTTCAGGCATTTACAGAAAATTTTGTCAAGTATAATTACGTTACTAAATTAACAGCTTCAGCTTTGTTCAGGAACAGATTTGCTCTCATGTAGGGTCACAACTTAATGTCCAGCGTACAGTCCTGGTGCTGAAACTGCACACGCACTTACAGCAGACAGCTGAAGCATCTCATTAAGACTATGTGAGAACACCAGAGAGGGCAGGAGCAGAGAGCCAGACAGGAAGTCCGTCCGTCACATTTAGAGCACTTACATCCAATAACCGCTCCATCACTGGGAACATGATAGCATGATGAATTCACTTCCATCTGAAGAGGCTAAATGCTACTGAGGCTGAACCCGGGTGACAGAAAGCTACTCACAGAAGCCAATCTATCCGTTCACACGCAACCAGAGATGTGGAGAAGACTAGTCACTCTGGCTGACCAACTAAACTAGTTTCATATCAGCTCGAACGCAATCAGACATTTGATGTTTTAATTAGGAAACTCATATCTAGTGACATGACTGCAGGCCTCAACAGCACACATGTGGCCCCAAAAGAAAATTGATTTCTCTTTTTTTTTTTTATAAGAATTTGATGGGACATAATGAACTTTTAAACTTATTTTCTAAAACATTTACTAACAAAAACAATCTCATTTAATTTGGTCAGAGAATACTGAGAAAACCATACAGTGGTGTGAAAAAGTGTTGGCCCCCTTCCTGATTTCTTATTTTTTTGCATGTTTGTCACACTTTAATATTTCAGATCATCAAACTAATTTAAATATCAGTCAAAGATAACAAGTAAACACAACATGCAGTTTTTAAATGAAAGTTTTTATTAAGGGAAAACAAAATTCAAAATTACATGGCCCTGTGTGAAGAAGTGTTTTGCCCCCTGTTAAAACTGTGGTTTATCAAACCTGAGTTAAATTTCTCTAGCCACACCAGGCCTGATTACTGCCACACCTGTTCGCAATCAAGAAATTTCTTAAATAGGACCTGCCTGACAAAGTGAAGTAGACCAAAAGATCCTTAAAAGCTAGACATCATGCCGAGATCCCAAGAAATTCAGAAACAAATGAGAAAGAAAATAATTGAGATATATTATGGAAAAGGTTATAAAGCCATTTCTAAAAATTTGGGACTCCAGTGAACCACAGTGAAAGCCATTATTCACAAATGGCAAAAACAAGGAACAGTGGAGAACCTTCCCAGGAGTAGCCAGCCTACCAAAATTACTCCAAGAGCGCAACGACGACTCATCCAAGAGGTCATAGAAGAACTCAGAACAACATCTAAAGAACTGCAGTCCTCACTTGCCTCAGTTAAGGTCAGTTTTCATGACTCCACCATAAGAAAGAGACGCGGCAAAAATGGTCTGCATGGCAGAGTCCAAGACGAAAACCGCTGCTGAGCAAAAAACATAAAGGCTCGTCTCAGTTTTGCCAGAAAACATCTTGATGATCCCCAAGAATTTTGGGAAAATACCCTGTGGACTGACGAGACAAAAGTTGAGTTTTTGGAAGGTGTGTGTCCCATTACGTCTTGATTAAAAGTAACACTGCATTTCAGAAAAGAACATCATACCAACAGTAAAATCTGGTGGTGGTAGTGTGATGGTCTGGGCTGCTTTGCAGCTTCAGGACCTGGACGAATTGCCTTAATTGATGGAACCATGAATTCTGCTCTCTTATCAGTAAATCCTGAAGGAGAATGTCCGGCCACATGTTCGTTACCTCAAGCTGAAGCGAACTTGGGTTTTGCAGCAGGACAATGATCCAAAACACAACAGCAAGTCCACATTTGAATGGCTGAAGAAAAACAAAATGAGGACTTTGGAGTGGCCTAGTCAAAGTCCTTACCTGAATCCTATTGAGATACTGTGGCATGATGGCGGTTCATGCTCGAAAACCCTCCAATGTGGCTGAATTACAACAATTCTGCATAGATGAGTGGACCAAAATTCCTCCACAGCGCTGTAACATACTCATTGCAAGTTATCGCAAACGCTTGTTTGCAGTTGTTGCTGCTAAGGGTGGCCCTACCAGTTATTAGGTTTAGGGGGCAAAAACTTTTTCACACAGGGCCATGTATTTTTGGATTTTGTTTTCCCTTAATAATAAAAACCTTCATTTAAAAAACTGCATGTTGTGTTTACTTGTGTTTTCTTTTACTAATATTTAAATTTGTTTAATGATCTGAAACAAAGTGTGACAAACATGCAAAATACTGAAGAATCAGAAGGGGCCAACCTTCGTTTCACACCATGGGGGGGGGGGGGTGTGTGTGTATACAGGCACACCACACACCCCACCACACGCACACACACCACACACAACCAGCCACACACACCACGAGTTCTGATAGCAGTTAAAGAGCCCTATAGTTGGCGCAGTCCGATAGGTCTAACTCAATCTGACCTAATGAAATCATTATCACATGGCAAAGCTGATTGGTTTTCTCCTGTATCGGTAGCCAATGAGCTTAATGCTCAATATTCAAATACCTGGCTTTTGTTTGCTGAAGCAGTTTGCAGCGCACTTCAGAAACCCTCCACCTCCCCAGCTCCACCTGTATAGGTCTGCTACGAGGTGATTCATGTACGCTATATGGGGGTTTTTTCATGTATGTTATATTTGCAGCAGCGATATTTCTTACTTGCTCATAGCAGCATGTTGTGGGTGTATTGGCAGTAGCAATTCTCGGTACTTGCTCTGCTGCAGCAGCAGCGTAGCAGATCTATTCCACCGAGACCAAATACACTAACATTGTCATGTACATTACCACGCCAATCCCTCTGAGAGTTGTCATGACAGAAACACACCAACACCACACACACACATATTACTAATCCTCATATATATATATATATATAGAGTAGATAATATAGTAATTAGTATTATTTCAGTTAAAACGTTTATTTTATGTCAAGTATTTTTTTCATGGTTTTATTTTTAGTTTACTATAACCTTGACTCCAATACACTGCATAGATAAAACTGAATTGAGTAAAACCATTAAAATTAGAAAGAATACATTAATTTGCAATTAAACTAATAGCTAGCAATAGCACACATGCAAGTGCTAATATAACTTGCAAAGAGTGGACAGTTATTGCTTTCAAGTAACACAACATGCAATATATAAATATTAATCAATCTATTGAGTTCACATGACTGTTTCTTTTAAGTGCAATCAACTTTCATTTAGTAAATTTCACCAGTCCAGTGAGATGAAATATACATGCAATTAAGGTTATGAAAACAAGTTGTAATATCTCATGCTGTGAGTAAATTTATCTTGTTTCAATATATTTTTTATTGGAGTTAAAGGTGGGAAAGAATCTTTAGAAACTAAATTATGACTTTAGCACAAGAAACGTTACAAGTGCACATCAGGACAGAAGAAAACGTCAAACAGCTGAATGAACTCATCAGCCAGCGGCGATGTGTGACTGACTCAGAGGAGAGATTCACCCGTGTGTACGTGAGAAACACCATCCGGGGTTTCCCTCCATCTCTCAGCCTCCTCTAAATGAAAAACAGAGAGAAAGCTTTCAGCTGAATGAGAAAGCCTCTCTCAGTCTCAGTGCTGCAGTGGCTGCGAGAGCAGATTTATGGGGCCCTCTAATGGGCTCTACAGAAAAACCCCTCCATCAGCACAGCTCTCCTCCACCCTTTTTCGACACACATACACAGACACACACACACCCACACACACACACACACCCACACACACATACACACACACACACATACACACATACTCACTCACTCACTCACACTCACACGCACGCACACACACAGACACAGACACAGACAGAGAGACCGAGAAGTTAAAGACTAACAACAGTATGACACAGCACTGGACTCTTGTGGCGTGAACAGCTCCAGACCAAATCTGTTGAGTTTATCATGGTTCTGTCTGAGTTAAGATAAATCTGGAGAATTTCATCAGAGCTGAAAACACAGACCATTCGCCACAACTATTACAAACTTTAAATCCCTAGGCTCTATTGTAAAATATGCTGGTCTACTTCTTACAATGAACACAATTTACTAAGCATAATAAATAAATAAAAAATTACCATTGCACTTCTATAAGTGAACAAAATTAGCTTTCAGGATGTGCTTATTGGGGCTGTCAAAATGGCTGAAAAACTAAATTCGAATTTTGTACTTAAATATTATCAAAATTCAAATTATATTCAAATTTAAAATGCATAATTTCAGTTATGGTGAAGAATAGTTTTTGGCTTCTCTTCTGAGGCCACAATATATTACTAGCAAAATATTACTAATGTACGTTTATTCAAAGAATAGGATAACATGACTATCTGTGGAAAAAAACTCTAATTACATGGCGAAAATTTTAGCAAAACATGCTAACTGATCTGCCTTTGGCTGCACAGACAAGCACAGAACACTATTTAGAGTCCCAGCCTCAGAAGAGACAGCAGAGCAGTGGATTTATTATTTAGGCTACTGTAACTTGCTGCTTGCTGCTGCCACACATATCTAAAATAAACATGCGGTTTATTTCCTAGCTGTTTACCTTCACAGACATATCCAACTGTTTTTGTAACTCGTGTGTTTTTACGTAAACTTGTGTGTGAATGATAACTTAAGATTAGTACTCACATGCTGTGACAGCAGCTTTCAGTCCGTGTGCTTTGGATGTGTGCACTCAAAAAAACGTATATCAGAAGTTTAAACTAATACGGTTTAAAACGCATGATTTCAGCGAGATAAACATGATAATCAGAACCAAAACAGATGTTTTTAGCAGATACGAACTGTAAAGGCGCAGCTCTATTCTGGAAAAGGGGGCGGGGAGCATCAGCTAATTTGCAATTTGAAGACACAGATAGACCCGAAAAACATCTCGTTGCTGCTATCACTCAAATAGCCATTTCAAAATGATATAAAGTAAACCGCTCTGCTGTGGATTTGGCTGAAACGTCACGACAAACCTTCTGGACACCCCTGAGACTTATCTTACGAATTCTAAAAGTGGCTAATATGTCACCTTTAATACAAAGGGCCGAAAGCCAATCACACAGAGTACATTTTTTATTTAAAAACACGAGTTGCAGTGGGATGGGGAGAAAAAATCCCGCAAAAAAAAGAATAAAAAAAAAAAAATAATTAAAAAAAAACATAATCTCGAAGACTGTTTCTTTTCCAAGTTGAACTTGCATTCATTTTACATGGCTTTATAAACATGCGTCTCTTTTGTGCGAGACGCGAGTGCAATGGTGATAGATGTCCCTCTAGATGGAAAATGCGCGAAATATGCGTTCTGTGTAAACAGCTTGGTTTCAGTTTTGTCGTAAACAAGATCTCCGCATTGATGTTCTCTTTTCCCGCAATCTTTTGAATTAACAATGCAGCAGCGCCGCATCTAGTGGCTTCAACAGGATAGGCTAACAAAAACATTCAAATGCAACGACACATACATCGTCATCGCATCTCGTGCTCCACTGATAAGGCTGCCCTCCTTAACGCACACCTAAAATTAGAATGCAACGTTTTTGCATTCAAATGTGGATTTTTATTTTAAATTTGACGAATATTCGAAAAAACATTTGACCGCCCAAGTGCTTATAATAAGTAAATACATAAGAGAAAAATAAATAAGTGTACTTCTATAAGTTAACAAAATAATTGTAAGCATTTGCTTTTATTAACCAAACAAATTAAGTGTACAAGTGAACGAAAAAAAAGTTGTTGTTGTAAAAAGCATATGCTTTTAATAAATAAATAAAATGATTGAGGAGAAACATCTGAGACAAAGCTGAATCTTTAGGCGAATCATCTCTGCTGTATAAACTCTAGGTTTCCTCAGTATGTGTGTGTGTGTGTTGTGTGTGTGTGTGGTGTGTACGCTGCTTCAGTGTAATGAATAAACGCTGGAGTTTCCTTATAAACACAGCAGTCAATAAAACACAGGGATATAAATCAAGCTCTGCTGCCTGCTGACAGATATTCAACACCATCAGCCTCGACAAACACACAAACACACACACACACACAGAACTAACACACTGCAAGCATGCGCTCCTATTGTAAGCACTTAATGTGCTCCTGCAGCAACAGAGAAAGCGGCATGCTTTTTCACTACATTATGAACTGCCTTCTAACACGTTTCATAATAAACGATGCATGAAATCAAACTTATGTAGCTAGAATCTCTCTTTATGCAATAATGCAATGCAGTTAGCACTAGAGATGTCAGATGTACTGCCACTTTGATCCCAAACAGATTAAAAACAAAACGATACAGTGATGAACTCAATTTGGTGTCGTTACTGCACTTACACTGCAGTTTAAAGACATTTCATTACTGACTGACTTTACTTGCATTATTCATATTCAAAATAAATTTTATAATTTATAGTTTGTTATTTTGAATTGTCATGTTTGTCATATTTCATTGCTGTCGATTTATTTGGATAAGTAATGAACCAATACTTAATTCAGGAACGCATGCAATTAATTGAGCATATTAGTATACCCTTGTTAATATTTATACAATTTTACTTTGTAAATATTCAGAATTAAATTTCCTTTTCATATTTTGTTTTCATTTTAACTTTAGTTAAATTTTCATATTTCATTACTGACAGTTTACTTAGATAATACTTCCTTATGTAAGCAAATAGTTGAGAACATTAGCATGCCCTTGTTGATATTTATATACAATAAATGTATATAATAAATGTAATATTAATAAAGTATGCTCAGATGCATTGGTGTTATTTTAGTATCACTGATATACTACTGTAGTTTCTTTATTCATGAGTTAATTATTTTTACATTTTTCTGTATTTTTATTAAATTTAGTTAAAGTTTTAGCAATTTTGTGGTGCGTTTTTGTCATTTTTATTATTTATTATGTCTATATACTGCAGATTTTATTACGTTTTAGTTTATTTAGTTGCAGTACTTTAACTTCAACTTATCAAAAATGACAAGCGTTGCCTTGGCAACTAGCTGAAGCAAAATAAGTTTAAAGATGTTTGTGTATTTTATTATGTCTATTTTATTTCAAGTAATTAAAATGTTTTTTTATGGTTTTAGTTTTAGTTAATAATAACCTTGTTTTGCTGTGATAATAAAGAGAACTGTGACATTTCATTAACTACTAAAATATGGTGACATTCCTAGTTGTCTCAATCAACTCAATTAATAAAAACAAAATAAGCTTCTTTATTCTACTATAGAAATAAAAGCAACAACAAACGCCCTTAAAAAAGTGTGCGCGTAAAAAGTGAGTTTAATTGGGTTTTGAGGCCAAGTAATAACCACTTAAGTTTGCAAACAAGTTCCTGGTAGTTTGATAAATGTGCTTAATTTAAAAATAACCTTGTTACTCTGATTTAAGCAAAGAAAATCAGGGAGATTTTTAGCCTATTTACAGTTATTAAGCAGCCGACGAGAAGGACAAAATGAAGCCTGTCCAGATATTCACTACAATTCATCAATTACTCAAACTCGCAGAAGCCTTCGGAGGGATCCAGCACAATTTCCCGAGAGCCTGAACACACCGGAGGGCCAAACGGGATATTAGCTGATCCGTCTTACAGAACACCTCGGCGGACGGGAAACTGAGCGGCAACAGAAGTGTTCATGCAAATACAGCACGAGTGTGTTTGCTCTCCTCACTGACCTGTCCAGAGGGGAATATCCATGAACTGAGCGGCTTTATGAAGGAGGAGGTCTCCGTGTCTCCACACACACACCGTTCCTGATCCTGAAACAAACACACACACACAACAGGAATAAATCATGTGCTTTAAACCTAATTATTTGCACTACTTCTCAGAAGTTTCAAGTCAGTAATGTTTTTCAAAACTTTTGAAAGTCTCTTCTGCTCACCAGGGCTGCATTTAGTTGAGCAAAAATACAGTAAAAACAGTAAAATTGTGAAATATTTTTACAATTTAAAATATCCATTTTCTATGTGAATATATTTTCAAATGTAATTTATTCCTGTGACGCAAAGCTGAATTTTCAGCATCATTTCTCCAGTCTTCAGTGTCCCATGAACATTCAAATGCATCTCTACTGAAGCTATTTTCATGCCCGACCAATGCTAAACACACAAACCTTGTGTGTAAGATCATGTGTTCAAATTTTATTTAAATTTAATTTCGTTATATAATTTATCCCTGCATTATGTGGGCCAAGCGTCACCGCGATGCACTTCTGTGCACTAATGTTTTGTGTGACGGAGGCTGGCGTGAGGTCGGCGTGCACGTCTCCTGCTCTTAACCCCTTAATGTGAGTCATTAATCTGAGCATCGCTTATTTGAGCAGCTGTCACTGCACTCCTGAACGCATAAAACAAACTGAGAAGAGGACGAAGAGCACCGATCCAACACTACTTCACAATCTGACAGACCTTTAAAGGAATAGTTCACCTGAAAAAAATGAAAATTTGCTGAAAATGTCCTCACTCTCAGGCCATCCAAGATGTAGATGAGTTTGCTTCTTAATCAGATTTGGAGAAATGTAGCATTGCATCACTCGCTCACCAGTAGATCCTCTGCGGTGAATGGGTGCCGTCAGAATGAGAGTCCAAACAGCTTACAGTGAGTATATTTTCAGCCAATTTTCAATTTAATATTCACCACTCTTGCTAATAGGACTGCATTTAATAACATTAGAAATGACTGCAAGGAGAATTTTGGCATGTGCAGAAGCCATCATCATGAACAAAACTAGTCTGAAATAACTATAAAACACACACACAAACACACTCTCTCTAACTGATTAAAAATACATCATGCAGAAATCAACACTTGACAACAAGATGCCCCAAATTCATCCGGAACTGCAGAAATGCTTCCAGCTACTTCAGAAAGTCACGCTTGTCACTGCTGCGGTATTTGAGGAGATCTCACACACACACAAAAAAACACCACACACACACACACAGAGAGAGAGAAGATGCACCAGGTCGTATAGTTCATAACCTTCCCTGCACTCAGGTTAAATATTAATAATACTGTATAATCAGAGGATTTTAATCATAGATGTTGTTTCAGTAAACAGGACCTCTCATGTGAGCAGGAGGAGTTGTGCAATGAGAAGAAACTGCTTATAAAACAGACCAACATCCGATCAGAAACACCTGTGATTTAATTCTATTGAATATCTTTTTTTTTTTTAAAGGGCAACACAACACGACTATGATTATTAAATAAAATTCACAATTCAAATTACTAAATAAATAAACGACAATGATAAATGCATATTTACAATTTAAATAATGAAAAACAAAATTGAAAATAAAATAAACAAATATAATAATGCAAAATGAAAAATACGAAATAAACATAAGACGATGAATACTTCTTTTTATTTAAATTAATAAAAAACAAAAAATACAAATTAAAATAAAAATCAAGCATCAAATCAACATGAACGATCAATCTTGACAATTTACATAAATATAAAAAAAATAACTGATTAAATAAAATCAAACTGAAATGAAAAACAAAGAGAAGTAAAAAAAAAACGACCTTGATTAATACATTTTGCAATTTAAATACCTAAACCTAACAAAATAGGCTCTAGCACAGTTCACGTTATTACAGCACGTGAGAATTACACAGCTGCCATGGAAACTATGAAGCCCTGCAGGGCATTAAGAAAAAATGTTTCATCAATGAGAATCATATTACTGTGATAAAAGACAGATTCACAGCTGGACTGCATCGATTCTGTCTAAGGTCGTGTTACATCACACACACACACACACACACACACACACACACCCACACACCCACACACACACAGTGCATTAATTAATCAGCCGCTGCAGTGTCAGCATGTGTGTAAGAATGAAGATTCATACTGACACTAGAACTTGTGTGTCCTATATGTGGTGATTAAACAGAAACGCATTCATCTCTCTAATGCAGGACTGTTAACACAAAACGTCTGGCATTACACGGCAAGATCAGAAACAACCAAACACAAGTATCCTGTTCATTCGCATGACTGAAAAAAGTATGACTGATTCACAACGTCAATGTTCAGTGAGTGCTGAGTCTTCACAAATAAACCCCAAACCGTCAGAAAACCACCAGAAATGATCAAATATTACAGACTTGATCCAGTTTTACAACAGTTCTCTCTCTAACATATCAGTAATACAGCCAGTAAAATGTGAAACTGCTTCACACACACACACACACAAGAACACCAGACTCCTGCAGGGTGTTGAGTTCACACTAACGTGATTCTCACTTTAATAGAGATACTCATTGTAACCACACCACCCAACTACTACTACAGTTAATGTGTTCAGCAATACAACTGTGGTAATCTGGTATACGACGTAGGGATGTAACAGTTTGAAAATTTCTTATCACAGTTAGTGACCAAAATTATCATGGTTATCGGTATTATCACAGTATTGTTAAAATGTGCTGGAGATGTTCAAAAAGTACCGTCACATAAATCACTTCACCAAGTTTTATATTTAAAAATCAACAAACAACAAATAAAATGAGTTTTTGTTTGCATAATCACTAAAACAATAACATTACCAATGATGTTTGGATTTTAAATGACAACTTGACTGACGACAGTTTAATAGCATGTTCAAATATCTAATGTAAATATTCAATTAAGGCTTTGAAAAAGTTTAATAAATAGGTAAACCTCACATTTCAGCCTTTAAATAAAGAAAAGATATAAGTCAAAACGATAATTGATTAATAAATTATTATATGTATTTATCTCCTCCATAAATAATTAGAGAACTTATCTGAATGGTTTAAATGTGTTGAATCCACATAAGCTTGTTTTTCATCGACCGGTCAAAATTGACAGCAGGGCATGCAAATTCGGTCCGTTTTTGGTCAGACAGAAACTGCACACATGCTGAATGTAAATATAAGTCTCTGTAAATCCACTCGCTGACAGCAGGTGGCGCTTATGGAAAAGCTGAATTAGAGCTGTTTCCCGTAACCTTCGTGGACAAAACAGCATTGCGATTAAAACACTACTTTATTAGGTATTACATGGAGCGAAGGTGAAAATAAAATGCCATCTAATTTTTTCTGAAGACAGTCAGAACCTTCAGAGTTGCATTCATATAATTAATTCATTTGTATATTCATTTGTATAATTCCCTTAGCACTCTTTTAAAACCTCCAGCTTTTCCGCCATGTTTTCACTCAAAATGAAACTACTCTGAATGCTGTGCGCACGTGAGGCTGTTACTTAAAACTGTGCTTAATGCTGGACAGTATTTATTTAATCGCAAGTTGTTCCAATCGCGGTAATCTAATACAGTTTTAATGATAATTAAAAGATGAAACGGTAATACTAACCGTGGGGAATTTTATCATGATTTATCGTCAAACCGGTAATCGTTACATCTAATAAGACTCCACTTTTTTTTTACATACGCATCACAACAAAATGCCAGCCATAATGAAAAAATACTTCAATTAAATAAATAAAACAATAACAAAGTAAATTTAACGGGGTCATATGATGCGTGGTGTGGGGGGGGGGGGTGGGGTGGTGAGTTAATTTTTCCTTTCTCTGGGAGTGTTACAAGCTCTTGGTGCATAAAGAGCTTGTAACACTCCAAAGACTAAAGTCTCAAATCCAAAGAGATATTCTTTATAGAAGTTAAGAATCAACCATGCCTAACTAAAACGGCTCGTTCTAACACACCCAAACATATTCTAATCAATATTGGGTGGCGTTATGCACACCTTCCCAAAGTCTGCACGCAAACAAAGGATTGATTCTCACTGTAGTGATTGTTTTACCGCCGCCCTGTCGTGAAAGGCGCTGTGTGCTCGTTGTGAAGCGAAATACTTTGTTTTGGGCTTCAAAAGAGGACGATATTGCTGTGTCATGCTGGAGCTGATCCTGCTGGGTCGCGAGGAATACTTCAAGTTCGTGCTGGGGATCACCGGATGTTTCACGTGGACGAAGTCCGAATCCAGCTCGGGTCTTCACATTGTAGTTGTGCTGGCAGCACAGTATGGGAGGGTGTTGGTAACATTTCCGTTACTCGCTTGAGGTATTCGGCCAATCATAAGGCACTGTATTGCTGGCCAATCACAGCACACCTCACTGTTCAGAACGATGAGCTTTGTAAAAATCGTTGCGTTTCAGAAAGGCGGGGCATAGCGGAGAAACAATAATGTACAGTATATGTGGAAATAATGTGTTTTTTGAACCTTAAACCGCATTAAACATTTAATTACACCAAATAAATGTTCTTTTTAGCAACATCATATGACAACCTTCAGAGCATCTCACATACTGACTACGTTTAAAAACAAAAAATATAAATGAAAATGGGAATAAATGCATATTCAAATTAAAACCAAATACATTAGAAGGGAATGAAGGAATAAGGAATGAATCACATGAATCATCAATCAATCAATCAATCAGTTCTTTTTGGAGAAAAACATGATTGAAAATATATTTAATTAAATATAATTAAATTTATATTAAATGTATTTCTATTATTAAAATACATTAACAACAAAAATAAATAAACAAAAAGAGTGTATGAATACAATTATTTATCTTATATTTTGATGTTTTAAATATTTAAAGGGGTCGTGAACTGCCTTTTTTATTATTTTGTACTGTCCTCCGAGGAAGATTTTTACATCAAAAAACATAAAAATTTAGAAGTAATAGGCTATTTTCTCTGTTTGAATAGGTGTGGTGGATTCTAGACTCGGAAGTAAACGCCCACTGCAATGATTGGCTAACAGTTGTGTATGTTTGACAGCCTACATCCTTCACAGATGGACACTGCTGTGTTTTAGGTCAAAAACGCATAAATACTCCGTTCACATGAAACGATCTCTTTATCCACTCTTTCCTAATGTTGGAATCAGAAGGAAAACAATGCAAAGACTGTGTTTTTTCACAGCTTGGCACTGAACAGCGTCTTGTCTTCAGAGCATCTTTAGCATTTGCTTTCTGTAGACCTGCTTTGCCTGTCATTATTTACCTACTATGTGCGTGACTCGGTGGGTGGAGCTAACAGGCAGTGATGCAGATCAGTGGGCGGAGCTAAACAGGCAGAGATGTAGAATCGGTGGGCAGGACTAAACAGGTAGTGCTGTAGAATCGGTGGACGTTGCTAAACAAGCAGTGATGTAGAATCGATGTGCGGAGCTAAACAGGCAGTGATGTAGAATCAGAGGGCGGAGCTAAACAGGCAGTGATGTAGAATCAGTGGGCGAAGCTAAACAGGCAATGATGCAGAATCAGTGGGCGGAGCTAAACAGGCAGGTGAGTACACTCAGTGGGCGGAGCTAAACTGGGCAGTGATGCACAATCAGTGGGCGGAGCTAAACAGGCAGTGATGTAAAATCGATGGTCGGAGCTAAACAGGCAGTGATGCAGAATCAGTGGGTGGAGCTAAACAGGCAGTGATGTACAATCAGTGGGCAGAGCTAAACAGGCAGTGATGTAGAATAGGTGGGCGGGACTATACAGGCAGTGATGTAGAATTGGTGGGCAGAGCTAAACAGGCAGTGATGTAGAAGAAGGCATTCATATTCTCCTGTGGAGGCGGGGTTTAGACACATTATTACATTATAGAGCTGCACATTCCACAACCTGTGGTTTTGGAAGATTGGCTTCAATATAAGCTGTTTTTAGACTAACAGGTTTTGATTTCTGAAACTTACAGGATGTTTTTATTGGACAATGACCTCTTATATGTCAAAAGAGCAAGTGAATTTTGATTTCTCAGTTCATGACCCTTTAAGGTATAAATAAATAAATGTATAAATATAAAATAAGCAAATTAACCCCTTAGTCACCCCCCATTTTCGTCATGGAGACACAAATGACATACCTAAAATAAAAAGGTTGCTGCTCATGAGACTTTCTTACTAGATACATAATCAACATATATTCACAAAGCTGATACTTCAAAGTTTACTGTTCAAGAATCATAATTACTCAGACTGTTATAATAGATATATTAGCTTAAACATAAAAACTAAAATAAAAATATTACAAACATTTTTTTTTTAAATGTATAAAAAATATGTTGCTGTGGTAAATGCTTTTAGAAACAATGAAGCTAAAGCCATAAGTCTACTAATGCTTCATGTCAAACTTCAGGACATAATCTCTAAAACATTTTCTAAGACCATGCCATGTGTGTTTTTAGAGAAGGCTAATAAAATTGATTTATGACCCCTGTAAGTTGTCTCGGCAAACTGCCCCATTCATGATTCTATTGTTGTCACGCGACGAACCTTTCACACCTCCGCCAGGTATGAGACACTATCCTCATTATTCCTTTATCATTATTCAGCCATTAATAGCCTTTATTCTGGCATTACATTTACATTTAGTCATTTAGCAGACGCTTTTATCCAAAGTGACTTACAAATGAGGACAATAAAAGCAGTCAAAACTAACAAAAGAGCAACAATATATAAGTGCAAATGACAAGTCTCGGTTATGAGCAAAGACTTGATTTACACACATTTGATATCCCCATTAATTTCAAGCCAATACATTTATTACACAATTATGTTGTATTATGTTATACACAAATACACATTATATTCATATAAATATATATGTGGAAATGTATATATTATGTTTTTTCCTTCACCGTTATTTCTAAGCCTTAAGCCTCGTACACACCGGGACGATTATCGCCGACGTTTTTCTACGCGTCTTTTGTGTTCATACCCAAGCGATTTTCGCAGGCGATGAGCCGAGTGAACGTGCAAATTCACTCCCTGACATTAGATGGCGCTTAATGAAAAACAGAAATACCCCGGTACACATCGAATCCTATTTGATCTGCAATTCCTCTCCATAACAACTCCCTCTTATCGAGATTTTTGTAGTCACTGTCGCGTTTGTCATAAAGCTCTTTGTGTTCAGACACCAATGAGACCAGCAGCTCTACATTCATCTTGCCTCGATGCATCTTCTTGGTCTACTTCCTCTTTGTTGTTAGGTATCAATGTGTGCTCGGCAAGACCGTTTTGTGCTTGAGCGCCACCAAGTCGTGTTTTACTGTAACTTCAGCAGCTCCAGGCATGTGAACAAAAGCGACAATCTCATTGGTCGGCCAGTTTTTAAACGCGGCACGTCAAACCAAAAAAACGAGCCTGAGGCGTTTTTTAAAAAATTACGCTTTTATGCCTTGCGTTTTGAGCGTCGTGTGCACACTCACATTGGTGCCCTTTGTTTAGTCACGAGGCATTAAACGTCGGTGATACTCGTCCTGGTGTGAACAAGCCTTTAAAGTCCCCCTGTAGTGAAAATCAAGGTTTTTTTTATGTTGTTTATTTGTCTATGTGGTGTTTTTAATATGCTTTTAGACAAACCATGTGCCAATCCATTAATCAACACCACTGCTGAGTATTTTCTCCTCAAAACTGTAGTTTCCCAAAGGCTGACACAGAAATATGGTTTGAAACAGCCCTTGCTTTGCTACGTCACAAACCAATAACCAAACACGTCAAGGGATCGATTCCTATCACTAGCATGCAAGATATACCAATACCAGCCCAAAACCGAAAATAAATTAGAGCAAAAAACCCATGAAGCCGTGGTTTAATGAGAATTTAGAACCGCTAACTTGCATTATAACCCGTGGCAAAAGTGTAAAAGTAGCCCGGAGTCAGACGCACCTCCCCCGCATCGGCGTCTGCACTTCACATGCGTTGCTCGCGGGCGCGAATTAACAATCACAAACGGCTGCATTCAAGTCTTCAAGGCATTTTAGGACACGACATCGTCAAGTAACTTTAACGAATGTTACAGTATTCACTGTAGTTGTCCGCTAGTAAAAACAGTTTTCTCAGTCATTATCCGTGTATGCCCTTGTTTTGCGTTTACTACAGTTCAGTGGATCAGGAGGACCTGGCTTGTGTGACTGAGTGGAGGCGGGGCTAGTTTGCGTATTCATAGATCCACGTATAGTAAATGAGGCAAGGGTGTAGTTACATTCAAGCTATTTTAAGACATGAGGAAATTATTTTCACAAGAATAAACATTTAAATGTCATTTTGATTATCAAAGATAAGTTTTAAGGGATAAACTATTTGAACACGGGGGGACTTTAACTGAGAGGGTACTCGCAGCAGAGCCAAATGGGAGGAACTGGAGCTCTAGCTCCCCCTCGCTGGATGTAATGGGTGGAGCTAGACACCCAACCACTCCCTAACCCTACCCCTTACCCTATCGCTAAACATAACTCCACCCATTAGTTCACACAGAGGTGGAGCTGGACATCCAGAGAGGGGGAGCTGGAGGTCATTTGGCTCTGCAATGAGCAGTACTTGCTTTAACTGGCGCAAAACGGTGTATTCAAAGATCACACCAGCTCATCTGTAATGTATCTGCACGTTTTAAACTCTTTGGCCACCAGGTGGTATTGTGAGCAAATGAAGCCTCGAGTGAACCACTTGGATGAAAAGCTCCAATGCTTCATAAGGCTTCATCTCGCCATCACTAGTTATGAAAATACCCCAAATCTGAAGAAAATCACATACAAACCATATAGGCTACTGTTGTAATCGTGTGTTTATTATTTGGATATTTCGTGGGTACAGACGTTTCTCGGTGTTTGTTGTGGAGAGAACTGAACCCGGAAGAGCGAAGGAAGTGCATCACCAGATGAGACGGGGCAGGAAATCATGAGCAGTTATGATCGACAAGCGATGGACGAATCAGGTCTCTGTAAGTCACAGCGCGAGCACGGAAGAGTAAACCCACAGAGACAGCCCAGAATCAGTGGACAATGAATAGAAATGATGATTCTGTCTGAGGAAATATGAAGTAAACAGGAGTCTATATATAAATCTATTAATAAAATAAAAAACTTTTTGAAGCGAATTGAGGAAAATGTGCTTACTTATCCTGAAAGCGTCAATGCAAAAATGCATAAATAACAATATAATTATCTTACATATTGAGTATCATACATATAAGGAATATATGAATTATGATTAATAATACATTCTGCTTTCGTTCTTTCCATATGACCTGGACATGTTTGTGGCAGCTTCCATGAGTTGCACCCATTTTTTGTGGCATGTTATTGAGACAGACAGATCTCTTAATGAAGGGTGTTTTCAGAGCTGTCCATTCTTAAATTAATTACAACTGCTAAGATATCAATTCAACACACACACACACACACACACACACACACACACAAAGACCTAGTGCTGCTCCATCCTAATCGAATTACTGCCAGTCTCTCTGGATTTCAATTATCTGCCTTGTATCAGGGACACACACACACACACACACACACACAGACATCACGACTTGCCACCGTTGCCTTTGGTTTGCTTAGATGGGGACACAATTTCTGGCAACATTGTTGATTGCACAGACACTATTAGAAGAGAACTGAACTGAGCTGATGATGACATCACTGGATCATCAATGAGCTGACTTTAAGTGATAAACTAACTGTTTTCTACTGTCCTCTTGCATTGTCAGCACACGTTTTCCTGTTTAACACTACTGTAAAGCTGCTTTGACACAATCTGGATTGTATAAAGTGCTATATAAATAAAAGGGGACTTCACGCTTAATTAGTCCTAATGCAGAGACAGAGTGTGTGTGAACGTGTTTCTCTCTCACACACACACACACACACACACGAGTGCAGCAGGGCTGTTCTCAGCAGTTTAGTAAGAACAGTCGTGTTTCCCCCTCAGGAGCCGCTTCCAAAAAAAAACAAAAAACAGTGTGTATGTCCTCATCAGCCTCACGTCCTCATCTCTGTGTCCTGCGGGAGCCGTTGAGCTGCAGGTAATTGAAGATAATAAAGAATATTCACCTCAGACTCATGAGAGACAGACGGAGGACTGCAGCGCCATCTACTGACAGCAATCACACACAGCTGGAGACCCACCCTCTCAACTCTAAACTCCTCTGGTTTACCTCCTTCCTTGTGATGAATGTCTGCGCAGGATTTACTTACAGAAAGCATTATGACAATACCTTGTTTTTGACACTACCATAAATGACAGAACAATCGTATTTTAATGCTGAAAAATGATTGATTTTGTCTGTCAGTAAGTTGTTAAGTCCAACGTTTTAATCAAAGTATATTAGAATGGCAGTCATTCAGTATCATTCAAAAGTGTGTGGTCTAAGATTTTGTTTGTTTGTTTTTTTTGGGGAAGAAATTAATATTTTTATTTGACAAGGATGATTTAATTTGATTAAAAGTGTCAGTAAATACTTGTTACAAAATATTTATCTTTCAAATAAATACTGCTCTTTTGAAATTTCTATTCATCAAATAATCTGGGGAAAAATGTATCAACATTTTCTACAAAAAATATGAAGTAGATCAAGTCAATAAGTAAAAACAAACTATATTATATTATCTATAAGGAAAGCCACCCCATGATATATGGTGCTTTATTTAAATAATTACATTAATACAATAATATATGAAATAAAATTAAGTAAACAAGAAATCCAACAAACATGAAATAAAAACAAATAAAATAAAATGAATAAATTAGTATTGTTGACAATGTTGCAAAAGGTTTCTATTTCAAGAAATGCAGGGCTTTTAGGACGTTGTCGCAAAGAATCTGAAAAATTAAATGCATCACGGTTTCCACAAAAATATGAAGCAGCAAAACGGTTTTCTACACTAATAATAATCAGAAATGTTTCTCGAGCAGCAAATCAGGCCGATATAATGATTTCTGAGGATCCATGACTTTAAGACTAGAGTAATGATGCTGAAAATTCAGCTTTGATCACAGCAATAAATTACATTTTACAATATATTAATATAGAACACAGTTATTTTGAACTGTAATAATATTTCCCAACATTAGGGTTTTTACTGTGCTTCTACTCTGCTGTTCAGGCTGCTGTTGCTCTGTTTCTCCAGCAGATGGCTTCACTATGACACAAATCCAGCTGTCCAGTTTCCCTACATGAGTGTGTCCTGAAATAACCCCAAACTGAACACCTCAAACCCTGCAGAACTCCCCATATATACCAAATACTGTTATGCTATCAGATGGAAATACCATGGCGCTGAATGATTAGCATATTTTAGCATATTCTCGTGGCATGAGGCCGGAGAGGCTTTCAAAAATCACAGTGGGGTTCTATGGGTGATTCATCTCAGATCAATGCCTAATATTTGAGAACAACAACAAACTGTAAAATGAGCTCACCGTCCACCGTTGGATGCCCAACAACATGATAATATGACACAGCTGATGTAGTTATGCTTCTGTGGCCCATCACAATATTTATATAACTTTAAATGGAGTTACATGGCGACTGCTAGTAATGGCTAGAAAATTTCAAATAATTACAATGACATTTTGAAGTAGAAAGACAGATACAGTATTTTCTGGTAAAAATGTACTCAAAATGTTAATTTTATGAATTCAAAAAGTCATTTTACAGTGTAGAAAGACTGATCTATTTGACATCCTGTAATTCCGATCTTCCTCAGAATATTTATTGAAACTAATCTCATATTCATGATTCATGACATCACAAACACGAGCTCATTAACATATAACCAGCCCACATACTACAGTGTGAACTACACTAAAACACAGAGTTCAGCCAATCACAAGAGATCATTAACGTTCAAAACTCAAAATATGAATCCTTTAGCTCTCTAAAGTCAGTGCAAACAAAAAGACACATGCAGCATCTCTCTCAGCCGTGAGAATAATTATTCATGTTTAATGAGAGCTTGTTCCATAAAAAGAAATCACTGTTTGCCTGTGTGTGTGTTTAATGACTGCTGTAAAACATTAGAGCGCTTGCATTCTGTGTTTGCCATTTCTGTCTGGTTATGTGACAATGAAACAAATCCGACAAGATGTTTTAACGTCAAACTGTCGCTTTTGGCTAAAATATGAGTCCATAATAACACTTCCCCAAGTAAAAAAAATCCATCCCTTGTTCTCTCACTTCAAAATCCAACAACACACTTGTTTTGGACTGTTTTAGCTTGTAAACGATGCTTGATCTGTGCAGATTTCTCTCCTGATTCACTGGAGGAAGCAATATTATGGACTATGAACTAAAAACAAAAGTTTGAAGTTAAAATGCCTTGATGGATATTAAGAAGCAAGGACAAGCTCGTGGCCCTCAGGCTATAGATATTTTATCATCTAACTTAATGGCATCCAGACAGTGTCCAGTAATTTTTCAAGCCATTGCACAGAGTACGAGTGAATTTTCCTCATTTCAAACATTATCTGTTAGCAAACACACTGAGATATATAGTATATGTACAGAAGAAACTTCCATCAGTCAGCTGGAGATAAGGAGTAGGTTTAAAATACGCAGCAAAATGAGTTTGTCTGATGTTTTACAAAACACCTCATGTGCCTTCAATTTCATTACAGAGCAAAATGAAATTAAACTACTACTCTATCCTGATTAACAACTATACAACATTCTGGGTTTGATGAAAGTTAAACTCCGACAACATATGTTCATGATGTTCATTATAGGACCCCATGAAATCCATAAAATTTTCTTCCCAAATTAATTAAATTTTTTTCCAAATTCCATTTTTTCCCCCTCCAAAATTCCATTTGTTCCATTTAAATTGTCTGGAATGTTTAAAAGTTTAAACTCAATTCTGTCAGGACCACTATCGTCAAAATGATAGATACTTAGCATAAAGTTTGGTTCGTATGGTTCTGTTCTGGGCAAAAACCTCCCTGCCCATCCATACAGCCTGTCATGAATGAGCAGGGAGAGCAGCAATAATAAACCCCCCTAGGGTTAACAGAACAGAACAGAACAAGGCAGATATCATTAATGTACTTAATGATATTTAAGTGTAACACTTTATTCAAGATAAAGGAGTCGGATTAGCAAGGAATATCAGAAAGACAAGTCCTGACTGTGGCGAAAGGTGGAGCTGGGGATGGAGGAGGGTAATTTGCGCCGGAGCAAGCTGAAAAGATGCTGAATAGAGCTTATATAGGAATGCCGCGATAGGTGTCGTATTCCTATAGGTAGATGGGATCAGCTGAGAATCAGCTGATGCAAGCTTGACTCACGTGACCTGCCAGAACTAACGCTAACGCTTAATTTAAAAAATCAAAAACCATGTTTAATTATTTAAAATCATGAATTTATCACAATTTATTACAAGTTTCACAAAATGTATATTTCTAAGGCCCTATAAAACCTTTCATTTATCAAATTTTACCAAAATGTACCAAATTCTCTGGTTTCAGTTTAAATTTTTCTGGATTGCATTTGAATGGTTTAACTAGACCGTTACAAGTCCATATCATGATTTGATGTACAGCCCTACTTTTGATTTATTAATCCAAAAGAACCTCCACATTATACAGTAAATTGCATGTTTATGACTGAATTCCGTGTTGATAATTACAGCAGAAAATCAGCTCATCTCATCCATTAGTGCATATAATGCAATAAACAGTATCAAAAGCAGAGTCACAAAAAGCAAACATAAGTGCTCAAATGAAACTAGTGTGGACAAATTATGCTGTAATACCTGGTAGCATGCAAATATATCAAAGAAAAAAAACATCTGTAATGCACAGAGAAATTCATGCAGCAATTTAGATGCTTTACAAATCAAGTAGTACATGGGTTTTTAATGAATTATTAATGTAAATGCACCACATTTATGCTTTTAAACACTCCCTAACCCAGCCACACTATAATTGCATCACTGCAAATATGAGAAATTTTTTCCAAGACCGTCAGCATCATGTGAAGCTGCACTAGAACCCTGAACATCCCTTTAGGATTGCTCCTCCCTTTAGACGTTTTCATGGTGACGGGGGAGGGTGGGGGGTATGGATGGCGACAACAATCGTAACAGTTATAAATATGAACAAGTACGTATGCAAAAATCGCAGTCATGTCATACGACCATCTGTGCCTTCGGATGGCAAACTCATTAATTATTCAGTAGAACGCCACTTTATGAGCTTCTGTATATGAACTCATTAACAAACGCAGATGTACATGGATACTGCTCATATATGTGTGTGTAGGCGTTCACGAGTGTATGAATGTGCAGGTGTGAGAGAATGAGAGAGATGCGTGTTATTGTGAGTGCGTATCCTTGTCAGATTTGGATGTTGTGGCGCAATCGATGTGAGATGACCTCATGACCCACACAGGAAGGAATCGGGCGATGCAATCTGCCACCCACGGCTCTCACACACACGCGTCTCTCAGTCCCCCTGCAAACGTCTCGCTAATGAGATGAATTAGCTGAATGCAACAGATGTGTGCGGACCAATCGAACGCCCTCCACCTGTCAGTCTTAACACACAAAACCACATACACTACAGGTGATACACAACATGATTGATGGTCATTCCTATGCAGTGAATGCTCATGTCTTCCTCATATATGGCTTGATATACTAGGAACATTTTTTTTTAACTATTTTTGAGAGAGAGCGAGAGAGAGATAAAACAATATTCCCAATAAAACTTGTAAACTTTTTGATTTGATTTATTAAACATGAATAAAGAAATGTATTTATTTATGTATTGATAAAAATATTATATTGTTAATTTGACAAACTACTGTTATAATTAATATATAGTGAATAAAAATTAGTGCTTTATTTTTTCTTATATATCAATACTTATACAGTACATATTAATATAAAATTATATGTAATGATTTATGCATTAATACATTTTATAAATGTAAATTAATGCGTACAAAGAGTCTAGATATATATATATATATAATCTATATATATATATATATATATATATGTTGTGTGTGGTGTGGGTGGTGTGTGTGCTTGTGTGTGTGTTGTGGTGTGTGTGTGTGTGTGTTTTTTTACTTTCGATCCAGATGTAATTAAGGACAACGTGCTAGTAAAACACTATATAGGACTTTCCCAGAGGACAATAGTGGATAAGTATATGTCTCTACTATATAGTCTAAGAACTATACACGGCATAATTAATTATTAAAGTTAAATATTATATATAAGGTTTATTATATCTATATATATATATATATATTATAATATATATATTATATTATATATATATATATATAATATATATATATCTTATAACAACAATAGTGTCAAACAAATATAGCGAAT
Organism: Sinocyclocheilus anophthalmus; assembly: GCA_018155175.1. Lineage (NCBI taxonomy): Eukaryota > Metazoa > Chordata > Actinopteri > Cypriniformes > Cyprinidae > Sinocyclocheilus > Sinocyclocheilus anophthalmus. The sequence continues at coordinate 278,712 of JADLZN010006994.1, forward strand.
AATAATTGTTTATTGTTTTTTTATAGGTTAGTGGTATACCTACATGTTTTCTATATATAGATTATATATATATTTATTTTATGAGTAGCAATTAATAAATATGTATTAATTAAAAAATAATATACAGGCGGTAATTTCAAGTAACAGTTTAAAACCTACTGCAGAACATGAATAATAGAATGTTAAAATTAAACTTAAATCACTTTTTAGTGAAACTAAAATTGCTTTCCGCTAATGACAAACAAGACAATCAAACCTCCTTTACGAACATGACCAGCTGCCAAACACAAGTTATTTTTAGCATCCAAACTGGATTCATAGTGGAGACAGGTGTAAACGAGGTTAATGTGTAATCCGGTTTCACAGGAGGAATAGAGTGACACTGCTGAATGAAATGAGAATATGCCGGTAATGAATCGCCGACCGTGTGTTCACATCCCCATTGACTCAGAGCGCTTGACAACATTACACTGTCAATGAATAGAGGTCGACGAGGGGCAGAAAGCTCTCAGAAAAGCCCCTCAGATGCCCAGCAGGAGATAAACACACTCATATACACACGCTCATAGAGTGACTGAGACCCAACACACAGTCAGACAGGAGTCTGTTAACAGCAGGTCTTCATTACTACAGCGTGAAAATAGCACTGCGAGCATGGTATGAGGAAAAGACAAAACTCGGGAAGCAGAGAGACTTTTGTCATCATTTACTCATCATCAGGTCATTTCAAACCTGTATGACTTTCCATGCAATTACAATGGTGAATGGAGCTTTCAAGCTGTGAAAAGGATGGGAAAGCATCATAAAAGTATCATAACAAAAGTTCATACTCGTGACCTTTTAGCGTTCTCTCTGAAGCATGAAAGCTGCAATCACCATTAAGTGAAACTGTATGGAAAAAAGCGACTAGTACAAGTTTATTAAATATCTTAATTTGTGCTACACAAAAGAAAGTCATATGAGCTTGGAATGAAATGAGGTTGAGTTTGTTTACTTTATTGATGTTATTTATGCTCAGAAAACACAATCTCTTTTGAGCCAACAAATAAACAAACACAATGAACCATTTTTGTATGTTTGGATATTCACTGAAAAGTACAATATGGACGAAATGACAGCATCTAAAATGTAAAAGTATTTTGACTTAAGAAAAAAACTATAAAATTCCTAAACCCCTTCAACATCATGCCAGATGTTTACCAGGATGTGATCTGCTCTGATGTACAGAAGTGTTAATGTAAAGGATCAGGCCCACTCAAGAACACAGGATGAGACGAGATAATAAAAGGAAGATGAAACGCAGGCTGTACAGATGGAGGAGCTGACAGGAGGAGTGATCTGGCCAGCGTTTAGTATTTATAAATAAATCGCTCAAATTCCCACCAACACGTCTGATCACGACCAGATCTGACTGTCAACACCTCTCCATGTTGTCTGTTACACACACACATATGGCCTGACAATCTGCCACCGCAAACATGAGCGTGTGTTTCTGCATGTCTCGGACTACTGTCTACTGCCAGTCTGCAAACATCGCCAACACACCATGACAGAGAGAGAGAGAGAGAGATAGATAGAGAGAGAGAGAGAGAGAGAGAGCTAGACTGACAGACAGACAGAAATCGACAGACAGATAGAAAGACTGAACAAACAGACTGATGGAACGACAGACCGAACAATAGATAGAACAGACCGAAGGACAGGTCTATATAACTACAGACTGAACAACAGACCAATAGAATGACAGACCGAACAATAGATAGAACAGACCGAAGGACAGGGCTATATAACTACAGACTGAACAACAGACCAATAGAACGACAGACCGAACAATAGATAGAGTAACAGACCGAAGGACAGGTCTATATAACTACAGACTGAACAACAGACCAATAGAACGACATGAACAATAGATAGAATAACAGACCATAGAACTACAGGCCAAACAATAGACCGAAGGACAGAACTATAGAACAACAGACTGAACGACAGACCGACATAATTGCAAACTGAACAAAAGGTTCAACAGACAGAAGGACAGAAATATAGATTAATAGAACTACAGAGCGACCAAAAGATAGAACAGACAGAAGGACAGAACTATAGAACAACAGACTGAAAAACAGACCAATAGAACGGCAAACTGAACAAACAGACCAATGGAATGACAGACCGAACAATAGATATAATAAAAGACTTATAGAACGACAGACCAAACAATAGATAGAACAGACCGAAAGACAGAACTATAGAACAACAGACTGAAAGACAGACCAATAGAACGGCAAACTGAACAAACAGACCAATGGAATGACAGACCCAATAATAGATAGAATAACAGACCAACATAATGAGACTGAAAAGTAGATAGAACAGACCGAACATTAGATAGAATAACAGACCGAGAAAACTACAGACCGAACAATAGACAGAATAGACCGAAAGACCGACCGATAGAATGACAGACTGAACAAACATACAGAACAACAGACTGAACAAACAGACTGATAGAACGACAGACTGAACGTTAGATAGGACAACCTGAATGACAAACTGTACAAACAGGCTGATAGAACTACAGATCTAATGACAGAACAATAGAATGGCAGACCGACCAATAGATAGAATGACAGACTGAATGATAGACTGACAGACTGAACAAACAGATCTGAACAATGATAGACATCAAAATCACTAGTCACTAGTATATGTATAAAAAGTGAAGTTCTTTACTGGGAATTTAGCAATTAAAAAAAAAAAAAAACACTTTTAAAAAAGGTTTAATCATATTTGTCTTGTGTGTACAGTAGCATATACCATCCCTTAATGTAATGGCAGTTCTGTCTAGAAAGATTTATAACGCTGTTAAAACTTTAGAGAAAATCAATCTACCTTAGTCATTCAAGAAAAAAAAAAGTCCTGCTTTCACGGGATCACAAGCAAATTTTCTAAACACTGATAGCATTTTCAAATAAGGGTTACATTTACATGCAATAAAAAAAAAGTATCATTAAATAAATAAAAGTAATACAAAAAAAATCAAAAGTGAATTCCGTCCGCACCTAAAGAGTGAACTAATCAACAAGCATGTAATTTGACCAAATTAAAATCCCACAAACATGCCACTATCATATCCTACAATCCTTTGCAGTTGGATTGTTTTTCCAGTAAATGTAGAAATGAGCGGTCAGGGGTTTTTACCGCCCTTGTCTTCTTTCTCCACCATGACCTCTAAAATATGGACGTCCGAGATCATATCACGAAAGCAATACCTGCGCCAGCAGCCTTCACACAAATTGATTCCGGCCACCAGACATCCAGCGTGCTTCCTGCACACTTCGCCATCAGCACTGTATGCAGACACACAAATACGATCTGTATCTTTATGAGCTTTACTTGGGCTTTACTTGAGAAATTCATGCACAAAGATCAGCTTTGAGCTGAAAGGTTTCAAAATAAACTGTTGCAACCAAGTTATCAAACCGCAAAACTACTTTCTTAACGTGATTCATATGTACACTTCACTATGCATTAATGCTACTGCTACGCTTGTGGGATCATTAATGGAAATTACCATTACTCTTCACTATGTAGTATGTATTGAAATTGTATTGTATTACAAAAGTGATTGTGTTGGTGTACTTTGTGGAAGATTCTTGATGTATGCCTCATGCATGCATTTGGATTAATATTTACATGTATGCATTTAGACTAACATGAACCATCATGAATGTAGGCATTGGGACCAATATTACAAAATTTGTATGCATCCACTAATATTACCCATCTTGCATGCATTCACACATTTAGACTAATATGAACCATAATGCTTGTATGCATGCATTCAGACTAATATGATCTGTCATGCATGCATGCAGAACCATCATGCATGGATTTCGACTAATATGAACCAGCATGTACACATGCATTGGGACCAATATTACCGATCTTGCATGCATGCACACATTTAGACTAATATGAATCACCGTGCATGCACTGGGACCAATATCAACCATCATGTACGCATGCATTTTGGCTAATGTTATCTATCTTATCTATCATATATTCAGACTGATGTGAAAAGTCACACACGCATGCATTTGGACAACCATTCATGCATGAATTTAGATTAAAATGAACTGTCATGCATACATGTACATGCATTCAGACTAAAATGAACAGAAATGCATGCATTTGGACTGGCAATAATCATGCATGCAAGCCATTTGGACTAATACATGCCAAAAAATAAGTTTGTGACAGATTTCTTTCAACTAATTCAGTTGTAGAAAAATGGCGAAAAATGTAAGGTAAAAGCTACGACAATTGTTTTTAATAGGGGTGCTCCGATCAGGGTTTTTGAGGCCGATCACAGAAAGCAGTATCTGCCGATACCGATCTTTTTAAAGCCTTCTTTTTATCATTTATAACTATTTATAGCGATACTCCAATCAGGATTTTTAGACATTTTTTCAGGGCCTGAATTTCATTTTTGAAAATGGGGGGAATTCCCCTCTTAGGTGTCTCTTGTGAGAGGGGAAGCAGCACGGACTGTGCTTTCACACAGGAGTCCGCTACTGATCCGTGGCTGTTTACCACAAACACAACATTTATCCATTATTTTGATTTCAAATCCAAACATTGTCACTGAAAATGCTTTTTCAGCATTGCAATTTCTTTTTTTTTTTTTTTACACAGTACAGTAATACAATCTTTCACAGACATGTTTAAACACAATAAATATAAGCAACACATTATTCAATGCTTTTTACTTTTGCATTTACTTTTAGTTTTATATATTAAGTTGCTCAAGCAAGTGGCAAAACATTTAAACTACTTTTCTTACATTATCACAAACTTACCATTGACAGAAATAGTCAGCTCTACGGCCTTTTCTTTTGCATTTAAATCTTTATTACAAGCAATCCTGCCGTTCATAAAGAAAGTGGTTTTTCTACCTCCACGAATGGCATCTATTATTGCCTTCTTTATCTAAAAGTGCTCTTTCCCTTTAAACCTAGCCAAAAGCCATATGTGTTGACTGAAACACAGTACATTTTAATAATATGCATTTATGGTGTAATTGCTACATTTTCGTGTCAATCCATGTTCATACTAAAAGCAATGCACTGTTACTTTAATTCAGCGCATGCAGCGCAGCAATAGACTCGGTGTGGAAACGATCTCTGCACTGTCGCAGACGCACTGCCGGACCGCAACCGTGTGCAGTGAATGCTTTAATCTGTTAACATGAGCACGGAAAAAATTCTCACCAAATATGCACTGCAAACTGAGTAATGTGAACCTGGCATTATGTGTGCGCGCTGCGAATATGCTTGAGCACAAGGTCTTCAGGAGAGTTTTTAAGTGTTTTTTTTCAAAGACAGGTTTTTTCGAAGGCATTCAAAGACAATTTTGCATTTGTAATGTGGCATATTTCCAAAGGAAGCTGGTTATTCAGCTGAAAAAAAGTCTTCTTTTTGATGTAAAATTATGAAGACAAAAAATCCTTTACAATAACACATTAAGAGCAGAAACATGTTTTAAGAAGTCAATATGTATCATTGAAAGTCAGAGACAGCCTGGTTTCAAGTGCAAGCGCTTGAACATGTTTTGTGGTACAACACTGCCTTACTGTTTTAATTAAACACTCAAAAATCTGCACTTCCATCACCACTGAAGTACATACTTTGACTGTGTAGCAGAAGTATGTGTTTTGGGATGCAGCCCATGTTTGGATTGCCGTGACCTCCATCCTCACAGCAAGCCTCACACTGTTTCCTTGGACAAGTGTTTGATTCAGAACTGAACAAGCATCCAGATCTCATAAGACAGTGATGGGACCACACACGTCTGAGACAAGAACAGCCTGTACACTTCCCTCCCTAAAAACTGACACTTACTGTCACAAAACTGTGTAGAGGCGAGCGGTGTGCGCTGCAATGACAGTTATCTTCCCCACTACACCCACGCCATTCCCTGTGCATCACTCCAAACGCTCTCTCTCTCTCTCCTGCGCCGCGCTCCTCTCAGACAAATGAAAGTGGAGTAGATTTAGCGGCGTACAGCGGCTCAGGGGGTTTAATCTCCTGTGACTGCTATAATGTACCTTTCTTTTGCATCCTGCTTTACTCTCCAAATTCTGAAGGCCTGTTTCAGCATCAACACCGCCTCACAGGAGCGCGTGTGAAGAGTACATCAGCGGTTTAGTAAAAGCCCAAATGTTACAACACGACAAAGCGCCATCTGTGGTTGTGTTCACAGAGAAATCACTGACACACAACTGCTGAAGGAACTACATCACATCCATACTGGAAACATCAGAAATACTGTACTTACTATAGTAAGTAAACTAAACAAATGAAAACACGAGAAATCTCCTGAAAACTTGTCAGGTCACATTTCAATGTCATAAATATGTAATACTAAAATAAATTAAATTAAAATAAATTAAATAAAATAACACTATATTTTTGTTTGTAATTCTTCCTTTAATTTAATTTAAATTTAATTAATAGTATAAATTCGGTATACTTAATTGTTTCATTAAAATTAATTAAATTAAAAATTTAATAACAATTAAATTAATTCTGTATAATTAGAATTTTTTTTCATTAAATAAAATAAAAACAAATTAAATAAAAATGGTGACACTGTCGTGAAATCCATGCTAAAGTCTCAAATCTAATTAATGCGATGACAAGCATCAAAGTTTGGATTTCAACCATTAATGTCACTGATTTTTCACTCACGACAATCCTTTGGTCATTGCCTTACTCCGTAATATTAAAGATAATAAAAGTTGTATTTTCAAAGAATGTTTCTACATCTGTATGAAGATGTTTTATGTAGACAACATTAAATCAAAAAAAAAAGACTTTGCTGGTTTTCACAGTCATCGTCACTAACAAAATAAAATAAGATTGTGTATAAATATGTAATTTATCAACATTTGTCCATTAAAATTTAAAATCCAAATCAGAAAAATGTAAACATAAAATAACAAAAAGATAAAAAGAACAAAAAACAATAATAATATAAAATAAAATAACTATTGTGTATAAATTCTTTATAAATTAACCATTTTGTCCATACTAATAATAATTAGATTTTTGCATTACAAACCATTTGCAGGGGGGGTTAAATGTGCTTAATAAAAAATACAAAAAAAATCTTATTCGAAGTAGGCTATATGCAAACAATTACTGTTTTTTGGTATTTAATTCTATCTTTAAATATAATAAGAAATGATTTGTTTTAAAGGTTCAGGGAGTTTCACCCTTAAAACAAAAGAAAATCAAATCATTAATTGATGTCCTTGACCCAAACATCTAATTTAGCCCCCCACCCAAAAAAAACAAAAAAAAAAAAAACATTTAGGCAATACATATGTATCCATAATAAAAACTGAGTCAGATGAGATATCCAAAATGACCAAACTAATTAAATAACTGAGCACCAGATCAGCAACATTTCACGAATTATCAAGTCAACACATATCATTCGTGCATTTACAGGTTAAAATCCTCTAAAGACCATCCCAACTGAGCACTGAGCATGACTTCAGATGGTTAAAACGTTTAGTAAAGTGAAAACACATTCATTCTCAACAAGTGCTGCTGCAGGATGAGTTACACACGGACATTTAAAGCTTAAGTTTGCTTTAGAGGTTTGTTCAAATCACCAACACTCGCATGTGCAATAGCACTAGTGATGCTGGACGTAACGAGCACCACTAATCAAAGACATGAGCATCAATTCTGTCAATCAAACTCATTATGTGAGTCAGACAGAAAAGCCTCATTACGTGTCTGTCTGAAACAACAAGAGCAAACAAACAAACAGCAGTAAGTGTCGTCCAGAAAGAGACTACTGAACTTTGAAGAGTCCAACTAATGGCCACAACACACACACACCTCCTCACTGTAAATGCTCTCCTAAACATCAGCATCATTCATTATCTTTCCATTCAAAGCACTTTACTGGCACGATGTGCATACTATAATGCCAAAGCATCAGTAATAGAAATATAAACAATGCAGAACAGAATCAAACTGAACAGAACAGAAGCACTGATGCAGATTAAGAACAGTACTGGACAGAAACTCTCTAGCTGTTCATCTCTACAGACAGACGTGAATACTGTATACTCACAGACGTACAGGATCCGGAGCGATCGGCACACACGACTCCAGCTACGATCCGCCAGCTACACAAAAGAAACGCCAGCGTGAGTGATGGAGCGAGAAAGAGAGAGAATGGGAGGAGAATACGGCAGCTCTGATCGTCACACACTCTATACATTACACAGGATTCACACAGCGCATGCATACAACTGTGCGCATACGAGAGGAATTATATTATTATAGCTGATTTTTTTTATGGAAAAAAAATTGAAAACAATATTGAAAAAAAAAAAAAATTATATCTAATAATATCTTGACAGCACTGAACATGTAGGTATAAGAATATTATATTTAAAACTAAAATATATAAATAGGGTGTGGCTGAAATGTGTAATGAAAAATCTTGAATAAATGCTTAAAATGTGAACATTGTTATAAAACTGTATATGCCGAAAAATGTTAAAAACCACTATATAGCTATTTATTTCTGAAAGAAATGGTCATATCACATACAAAAACGCTACAAATCTGAAAAAGTTATAAAAATCCTAAATATACAGGTTACAATCCTTACAAATCCTTATAAATTCCTGAACATTCTTACAAATCATACATGCAACACTATAAATGCTAAAAAAAAAGAGTTATAAAAAAAAATCCGAATATATAGGTATCAATATTGGAAAAAAAACAAAAAAAAAAAAAAAGTATAAATCTGGAAAGCTGGTTAACAATCATTGCATAAAGTAAAAAAAATATCCTTTAGACATACATACAAACTATGTATAAATGTAATCATACATAAATACATTTCCATACCAATTATGCAATTATACTGTGCACACACAACACACACACACACACAAGTGCTGTCAAACGATAATCGCATCCAAAATAAAAGTTTTTTTTACATAAGATATGCATGTGTGCTATAATATATATCTTAAGATATTTCCTTCTAGTGTTCTCTCAGTTACAAGATTTTGCACAGTTGCTTTAATCATGTCGTCCAGGAAACCCCTCCTCCTCTCTCCAAACCATCTAGATGAAGTAACAATCACATGAGCACTTAGCGGATGATGTGTTCAATCGTGTGGTGTGGAGTGCACTGCTCTTTACATTCACAGACGAGAGTGACAGTCACCGGCTGCTGGATGCAATCATCCATACGTCTCTCTGAATACTCGCTGTCTTTAGACGACTTCTGACTATCAGCAAGAAGTCAAACCGACTGGCAGATCATTCTGATCCACAACCGCTCACTTAGGAACAGACCATCTGATTGATACGCGGTGACCAGTCACAACTTTTATTCTGCATTTAGGCATGAGAAAATTGATACCACAACAATCTCTGTGAAAAGATGGAGAAAAAACACCCGAGACAGCAGTAAAACATGACTGTGGAAGCCATTGAAAGCCACTGTACATGCAGTATTTTGTGTTTTAATCAACATTGATGTGCACACATGTGCAACATCAACTTCAAGCTTAAACCCTGGTACAGAAGAAATCAATACTTTTATTCAGCAAAAACACATTAAATTCATCAAAAGTGACAAATAAATATGGTTGTTCTTTTGAACTTTCTATTCATCTTGAATTCCTACAAATAACTCATCACAGTTTAGCACAAAAATGATGAGCAGCACAACCGTTTTCAGCTTGATTAACGTTACCCTCGTCCGCAAATCAGCATATTAGAATGTTTCTGAAGGATCATGTGACACTGAGACTGGAATGACTGATGAAATTCAGCTTTGCATCACCGAAATAAATTACATTTTATCATATCGCCATTCACATAGAACAGTTATTTTTACATTGGAATAATACTTTTACATTTTACAAGTTATACAACAGTACAACATCTCTAGGACAATTTATGAAAATTATATTTACACTTTGCAGCTTGAAGTTGAGTAAATTTACACGTTACATTTTAGAGTTACACACGGCTACTATATAGTATGTACTCATACATCTTCTCCTGGGATTCGCCTTTCGCCGGAGCCGACTGAACCACACACACCACTCTCTATCGCTCTCCTCTTTCCCTAGTGTCCTCTTAGTTGTCTGCCCAGGGAAATTATTGGGCCCTACTAATGTAGCAAACGAATTTGATAAGCTCATTGTGAGAGTAAAAAAAAAAAAATGTAGCAACGTAGCATTAAATCGCCATTCAACAGACTCAAGCCACCACCGCACTGCCGTCTATTAGACTGCCGAAAGATACTAACTTTTCAATCTGCTACGCTACTGACTGTACTGACAAACTATGCTGACTTAGGAAATATGATGTAGAGACCTGCACTCCCGTGGGACCCAATGCAACAGGGTGCAGCGCGAGACTCGTGTGTGCGGGATGCGGGGAGAACAAAATTCTCCGCGGGCCCCGCAAATAGACACTGATCTACACATAAAAGGTCTAAACCATATAAATTGGTATTTATGTGTTGCACAAAAGCCAAAACTAATAACATTACAATGATTAACACACGCAAGCTAGGCCGGACAAAACATGAATGTCACGGGCGGGAGGGTATGGCATTATTTTAGTGACAAATGTCGAGAGCACATAATTGTAGCGCGAAAGCACATTAATATAAACCACGCAGATTTCCTTTGCTCTCGCACAAAACCTAAAAAGCAGGTCTCTAATGTGATGTGACCGACGTGATAAGCATGAGTGGCATGGCAGTTTCAAGGGACGGCGTTAACGTTATATTGGACTTATATTGAAAACGGAAACTTATGGGGTCACTGTTTATTAACTTTACTGTAAGTTATGCATTTCACAAACTAGTTAGCAATTTACCGTTAAGACCCCACTTGACTGCCTCTGCCTGAACAAGAGACCTCCTTACTGAAGTGAAAGGGTCGGCTGGTGTCACTACAGTGACCTGGGTCACCAGTAGCACACAATGGAGCACGTGCTGCTGGACAAACTAAGTAATTACACCATTTACAAGCATTTCATCTGCGTTATATGTTCTGTAAAAAAAAATAAAAAATCATATCGGTGGCATATACGCTGATGCAGATATATCTGCGACAGGCTCATATCTCGGCCGAACGTAATCGGTCTGTCTCATATATAGATATACTATTTTATACCCAACAGTGGGTTATCTGTGTTTTATTTCAGATAGAAATGATAAAACCATCATTACTTTAATTTATTCTTGTACGTGAAAAGTTTGGAAGTGTTTTAAGGAGCACAAAGCCATAGAGACAATCTCTCAAACTTTCTAAACAAACTCACACCTTCAACTAAAAGCAGAAGGAGACACGCAGGCTTTTTATCTGCTGATGTTCTAAGGAATACCGAGATCTGAGCTTTACCTCATTTCAACGCGGTAAGAGTGTGTTTTGGTGCATTTGGAGGTGACGAGCAAACACCGCTTCCGCAACCTTTCCGTGACCTTTCCAGAGTACTGGATCACTGGATAAAAGAGTTAAATATACAATCACAAAAGAACAATTGGTCTCATTCACTGCAATCTTAAAAATAAAGGGGTAACACTCTAGAATAATGGTCCGTTGTTAACAAGTAACTATGCAGGAAGTAATAGGTAGTACTACATTAACACTTAACTTAATACTATTAACTAATAGAGAAGCAAGATTAACTAAGCAGTAGCAAATTTAGGACAAAGGTAGTTCCTTATTATATATTTGATCATTATTAAATAAAAATATCCTCATTTATAACTACTTGTGAACTATGACCAGTTCATAAAGAATAACCAATTAATTACTAATCACAACAGTAACGTCTTAAAAGTGAACATTTGGTTTTTTTGTGGAAACTAATTTATGAATTTGATATCCCCCAAATAAGTCGGCTACAGGTTGAAATTGTGACTACTACTCTTACCAAAGAATGGATGTTCAAACTTAAACATAGAATAATAATAAAAATGAAAATTCACTTAATGTTAATAATTAAGAAGTGATGCTGACAAGCTCATGATTTGAATTAGTTCACAATTATGATCTCTGCTTCGTGTCAATTCAGTATCAATGTATCCCACTCCAAAAAACCTACTGCTAAAATATCACTAGTGCTTCACACAAATATATGACTGTACAGTATGTCAGATATAAAATAATAATGTTAAATAACTTATTAATTTACTTATGAGTAATTACTGAGGGGTTAACGTGTTTTTCACTTTAAAATAATGGTCCAGATCACTAGTAGTTCCTTAGTAGCACTTTAGCTTTAAAGTGAAAAACACCTTAACCACTCAGTAATTACTAAGTAATTTAATAAGTTATTTAACATATTTTATATCTGACATACATTTGTGTGAGGCACTAGTGGTATTTTACCAGACACTGTAATCTGGAATATGTGGTTTTGTGCTTAACACAATATAAATGCAGTTGATGCCTTCATTATGGATGTGAATTGTTTTTGTCAAGAGAACATTATTATTTATATTCAAGAAAAGTCCTCCCTAGCCTACTGTCACTAAAGGTAGAGGTCTTTTGGAGTCAGAGACATACTGAACTGACACAAACTAGAACTCATAATTGTGAACTAATTCAATCACTTCCTAAGTATTAACATTTTTAAATGAATTATTTATTATTATTATTTTATGTTTTTGTTTGAAATAAACAGAGAACGTCCATCCTTTGGTAAGAGTAGTAGTCACAATTTCAACCTGTAGCCGACTTATTTGGGGGATATCATATTCATAAATTAGTTTCTACAAAGAACCCAATTGTTCACTTTTAAGACGTTGCTGTTGTGATTAGTAATTAATTGGTTATTCTTTATTAATTGGTTTTAGTTCCCAAGTAGTTCTCAATGAGTATATCTTTTTTTAGTAAATATCAACTATCTTAAAGACTAGCTGTTTGGTCCAAATTTGCTACGACTTCTGCTTCGTATTCTTGTTTTATATATTAGTTTATAGTATCAGTTAAGTGTCTGGATACTACCTATTACTTCCTGCATAGTTACTTTTACCATGGACATTATTCTTAAAGTGTTACTCATAAAGGTTCCAAAAGAGGGTTTTAGTAACGATGCAATAGAAGAACCAATTTTGGTTCCACAAAGAACCTTTCACTTAACCTTTTCTTAAAAGAACCATTTTTTCTTAATATGAAGAATTACTAGCCAAGCATAAAACTAATAAATGTTGACAACAGACAACATTTATGACATGAGAAACTAGTTTCAACGTAGCTTTCCCAACACTGATCACCACAAAGACGTAATGACCGAGTGAGTGAAAGCGTTCTCAGAAACATCTGCTCATGGTTTAATGTGTCGCTAATCGGAACCCACAGTGCAGAAACGTCCATCTTTTCCCTCTGCACACTAATCTACTGCGGTGGTGGCGTCTTCCAGCATTCGAAATAACGAGGGGTTTCCATAGTGACGGCAGAGGAGCGGGAATTTGACTCGTGTGAAGGATGAAGCCTGTTCTCCAGGGGTCCCCGGGGAGCCCACAGCTCTACATCTTTCTCTTTCATAATCTCTCTCCTTCTCTCTCTCTCTGGAGCAGCGTGTGCTTTAGTGTGTCAGGGGAAAGTCTGTGTGTTCAAAGCGTCAACTCAAACTTACAAGCGTTCGGCATCATTACTGTACCGCAAAAACCACAAGCAAAGGTTCGGCATCACTATCGTCTCTCTGAACGGGTTTCTCTCTCCTGACCTCCCGGTCTCGTTCAGTCGCTCCCCATCTATTTTTTATTTCACCTATATTTGTCTTTTGAAAAGGCAAATGTTCCTGCGAAACCTCAATGGAATTGAAAAAGGAAAAGAGGTAAAGATAGAGCGATCAGGCAGACCTTGGCCGTTCACCTGGATGAGGAAGAAAAACAGTGTTGCTGGAAGGTCACTGGTCAGAGAGATTGGCTCATAATATAAAAAAACCTCTTCTTAGGTCCACCCAGAACATTTACGGATTCTAAACTGCAAAAATATTTTTTAAAGATCACACAAGTCTCCCGAGTCGCACAAGCGATCTCAACCGTCTCTCAAACTGTGCTCAGGTTTGCCGCGACACCAGAGTCTGCAAACGTCAGAGAAGCTCAATAAAAGCTCAACATCTCTCATCAATTGATCTGAGCTGCTCCACATTCATTTTAAAGCTCTATACTCTCACTGGACGATTTAGAGTCGGAGTTTCTCATAAGACATTATATGAGACATATCTGAAGTTTGATACTTCAATGAAACACACAAGAGATGTCTAAACATCTTGATGGGCATGTTGTCTAATTTTCCAATCAAATACATTAAAAACCTTGAAACAAGATAAATTTGCTTGAGAATCAGTCCTGCATGAGGTTAAGACTTAATATAATTTTATGGCATATTAAGACTTAATCACAATCTTTAGTACAATTTTGGTTGCTTGTTTATTTCATTTTTATTTACTTAATCTGCCAGTAACATTACACTCATATTAAAGACCACTGAAAACAAGCTAAACTAAAACAAGTTAACTAAAAACCATGAAATAAAAATGTAAATATAAAAAAAGTCCCTTTTTTTCTTAAATAAAAAGTTAAGCTTTTAACTTAAAGGCTTAAAAAAAACCTGTCTGATTTTCATTTAGTTTAACTTGATGTAATAAAATATCTAAAAACCGAAAAGACAAAAAAGAAAAAAATAATCGATATTATCATTTAAAAAACTAAAAATGACAAAACACAACATAATTACTAAAACTTTATCTAAAATTATGACAACAGGAAATGCAAAAATTATTATAATTTTTTTTCAGTCATACTATAAGACTTAAACAAGCCTTATTATTTTGTTGCGCAATGCTTATATAGTCTATCTTGTCTATTATAAAGGATTGCAAGGTTTCAAGGATTGAGATTTTTACTTGGAAACGAATCAAAAAGATTTATTAAAAACTCATTAAGAAGTATTTTTGTCTGTGTTCTAATCCCTTTACTGTGGGAATGTTATTAAAGCATTAGACGCAACAGAGCAGATACTTTATCTGAATGCACTGCAGAATATCCATCAATGTTTTTCAGATTGGGTAAATAACCGTACATTTTCAGTTAAGGCAACCTCTTCAGTCTCTTTCCCTTCGTTACCTTCCATCTTCCTCTCGCATCTCTGCGGTGTTTCCGGTCACAGATCGCCACAGGTGACCACTTCATTGATCGTGACACACACACACACCATACAGGAAACAGCAGTCAGACCCGCTGAGAGACAGCAAAACAGATATATAGACTCAATGGCAGAGATATATTTAGCACACAAATACTGTAACCGGCCATGAAACAGAAGAATGTTGTGTCATCACAGACACAACAGTCAGACATGTTACTCCGTCCATTGACCTGAACACACAGACGTCGAGTCAATATGAATAATTTAAGACCATCCAACTTTCCAGTTTCAGCATTATCACGCACTCCGTCGCTGATCGCTCACGTAACGACAATGGAGTCGACTCGCAAACACCGTGACTTCTGCTGCTCAAATCTTGCACATTAGAGAAATAGTTCGCCCAAACATGAAAATTTGCTGATTTATTTACTCATCCGAAGACCATCCAAGATGTAGAAAAGTTTGTTTTTCTCTGCAGTGAATGGGTGCCGTCAGAATGAATTCAAAAAGCTGATAAAAACATCACAATAGCCTATCCAAGTCCATTATTAAAGGGTCTTGAACTGCCTTTTTCTATTTTGTACTGTTCTCTTAGAATCTACATATAATGTATCAAGACTTTTACATCAAAAACATCATAATTCAGAAGTAATAAACTATTTTCAGTCCTGTTTTTAACCCCCACATCAGAACCTCGGTTTGATAGGTGTGTGGATTGACGACTTGAAGTAAACGCCCAGTGCTTATGAGACCAACAGTTGTGGGGATGTTTTGATAGCCAACAGCAGGTGCCCAACCCTGCTCCTGCGATCCACTGTCCGCAAGTTCCATGCTCCAACACCTAAATCAAACAACACCTGAAGCGCTATTTAGGGCAGGGGGATCCTCAAGTCTTTCCCATGAAGATCCCCTTCCTGCAATAGTTTAGCTCTAACCTAACAATCACACCTGAGTCATGTCTAATCAACGTCCTTCCGGATCTTAGAAATTCACAGGTACTGAGTTTTGATCAGGTTGAGCATAAACCTGCGCGCCTTGGACCTCCAGGGCAAGATTTGAGGAACCCTGAATTAGGGTCTTCAGGATCACTTAAATTAAAGGCAGGTGTCTTTGATTAGAGTTTGAGCTAAACTTTGCAGTACAGTCGATCGCCAGGAGCAGGGTTGGACACCCTTTGGCCTACAGCCTTCATAGATGGATGCTGCTGTGATTTAGGTTAAAATGCATAAATACTCAGTATATATCAAACGATCTGTAATAACAAAGCAATAATTACCAACAGTTACTCACACTTGTGTGCTGCGACATTACTGTCGGATCCATCGTCTTTTAGTTTCAATTGGCTAAACAGGCAGTGATGTAGAAGCAGGCATTTATCTTCTTCTGCGGAGGCGGGGTTTACCTGCTCTATTACGTCATAGAGCGGCACATTCCACAAACTGTCGTTTTGGCCAAATGGCTTCAATATAAGTTGTTTTTAGACTAACGAGAAAGTTTTTGAGTTCTAAAACTTAGGATGTTTTTATTGTACAATGACCTCTTATATGTCAAAAGATCAAGGTCATTTTGATTTCTTGCCAGGCAAGGCAATGTTTATTTGTATATCACATTTCATACACAATGGTAATTCAAATTGCTTTACATAAAATAAAATAAAAACAATAATCACAACAATAAAACAAAGAATTTAAAAACTTTGAAAATTATTTAAAAAACAAAAATTGATTTAAGAGGTTTAATATGAATTTAAGAAGACGATTATACATAAAATATAGTGCAATCATTTCGGACATCGCACAGTGCTCATTCAATAAATGCTCAGCTAAACAGATGAGTTTTGAGTCTCCATTTAAATGTGACTAATGTTTTAGCACTTCTGATCTCTTCTGGAAGCTGATTCCAAACTGCGGGTGGCATAATAACTAAAAGCAATTAAAGGGGTCATATGACGCTTTTTTTTTTTTAAAGATCATTATTTGGTGTAACAGATTATGTTGACATTTTAATGTTCAAAAAACACATTGTTTAAATACTGTACGTTATTGTAGGTCCCTCTATCTATGCCCGCCTCTCTCAAACGCGTCGTTTTCTACAAAGTCCCTCCTTCCGGCAAGCGCAGTCTGCTCTGATTGGCCAGCTGACCCAGGGCATTTTGATTGGCCGAACACCACAAGCACTCGTCTGAAATGTAACACCCCTTACTATAATCGCAAGCTTCATCTTTAAAAATAAATGTAAAGACAGAGCCAGAAGGTTCTTAAACTATACCAACACACGTACGGCTCAGAAGCGCCAGATGGTCCATAGCAAAGTCCAGAATTACCAAGTCCTTTCCTAGTTCACAAACGTCGGCCCTAAAATCATTGCTTGTTCTGTTTGAAGCAATCTTAAAGATTCCTAAAATGCTCTACTTCTGGAAGGCCAAATAAATGCTTTGTTTTCACCTAGAAACACGCAGCGTTCCTCCCTGACATGGCTTTCTTCAACACTAACTGTTTTCTGCGAAAACCACGCTCTTCTTTTTTTGCGTGCACATTTGGGTGGCATTATGCTTATATTTCCACATAGTGACGTAGATATTTGGGGCGTGTTAGAACGAGCCGTTTAGGGGGGCGTGGCAGAGTCTTAACTTTGACAAAGAATATCTCTTTGGTTTTGAGACTTAGTCTCTGCAACTGCAGGGATCTTATCTATTCACACTCATCTTGTAGCATTCCAAAGAGAAAGGAAAACTTGAAATGCATCATATGACCCCTTTAAGTCTTGGAGTGGAAGCAGATGTCAAATCAATTAAGATGTTCAAGAAAACCGCAAAGAACTGTAAAGACAAATATCGCATGTAGTCTGATGTTACAGGTCGTCTAGTGGCAACATTGCATGAAAGTCATGTTAAGACATTTCTCAGGGGCTTGTCACATGGGAATAAAAGCAGATTTTTCAAAATATTAGTCAAAAAGCTCTGCTTGTGGGAACAGACGTTAAGGTAAAATGTACAGGTCACGTTCTGGAGTTCATATAAGTACACTCTGTTCTGTCAGTCCAGATCCCTGAAGACAGTAAAGCTGAAGCCTGCAGCGCAAACTCTCCTCCCACAAAATCCCCCCCACAGCATCATCCCACCAGGAATCTGTGAGTTCACAGGTTAAATCTCACGGGAGGTGAAACTACAACACATTCCTGCCGTCGGTCTGTCATGTCAACACCTGAGCATCAAGCGGCAGCAGCTGCCTCTGATGATTCACATAATTACACAAACGTGTGACGGACGGGACACTCCAACATTAGGCTATTATTAGTACTCTATTACATTCACCGCTCAGAATGCAATACAGTCAGTACTGGAAGGAAATACGCTTCACTGTCATGAAAATAATGGCTACAGAACATCGCACAGTGCTCAACTTGACTTTCCATTTCAAGTGTGATGAACGAACCAGGAGAAATATCAACCATGATTTTAACTAGTTATCTACATTTTGACTGGTGTGATCAGCTGCCAAATTTAGTTGATTTTAACACAAAACTGGATAGTTGTTTGCTTGTCGTCCCAGACTCTGGTTATTTTCATGGCAAGAAAGGATTAAAATACAAAAAAATAATAATAATACCCTCTTCAAACTAATAAAATATCCTCTGGGGATTTCAAAGAGAGTGAATTGTAGTTAACCCAAAACATTTATTAAAATTTTTTTTTACTAGCTGAATTAATCACTCAGCATGATGGCATCACATGACAACAATGTAGACACTGTACTACAGTTTGATGACAAAAAATGTCACAATACAGGAAAAAAATCTTATAGGTCTTTAAAAAAAAGAAAAAACAAAAAAAAGAATGAACATATTGAACAATATTATGCAACATTTTGGGAGGCGATCGCACAATAAATCCACAAGATGCTAAAAAAAATAAGCATTGCATTGTGGGACACAATTTATCAAGCACATTCCAATCCATCCATACAATAAAATTCATATACTGCACATTTCAATATACCTCAGAACAATTAAGAGCTGTATGGTTGCTTGCCATTCTCAACATACCGAGCACAACAATCAGAAAGTTTTCACTTGGATTCATGTGGTGGGTGTTTTATAAAGTGTGCATCTCTTTACTTGATAAAAACATTTATATCTAAGTCCTTTCTGCAAAGATTAAAAGCACAGCATTATCTCAGACAGCCTCGCTGCGCTCTTATCTTCTCCAGAGTCCTGCAGATGGATCTTTAGCGTCTGTAGACGACCTGCTCTTACTGACACATGAATACCCGAAGCTTCAGGTTCCACCTGAGCTGAAAAAACTCATTATACTTTATCGAGGAAACACGCCGTTATCTAAAAAATGTTCCTCTGCCTGTTCAGAGGATGAAGGAGATAAGTGTTTTCACGTCACCAAACAGAAAACACTCGCGCTTCTGCTTAAAGCTGGACTATAAATTGCTGCTTTTGGCACCGGGAATACCGGCGTTAATCTAAACAATATATTTCTGATTAAAATAGAAGAAACAACTGCAACAAATCTTCAGATGGTTTTAAACAACTGCTGCAGTATATAAGGAACTGATTTTACAGCATTATAAAACCAAGAGCAGAAGAAGGTTTGTGAGCTGCTGCATCTCACACACACACGGATCTACCTCCACAGCCTCTTCAGTGCATCTCTGACCGGTTCAAGATAAACTACACATGATTTCGTAGGCCAGTGGTTCTCAAACTGTGTGCCTCACAATACATTCACATTTCAACACAGCAGAATAAAATTAAATTTCTATTGGATTATATATTTTATTAGAGTTTTTAAAATAGTTTTAATTTTATTATTTATTAGATGACTAAGTAACATTTTTAGAAATTATATTTTTTGAAAAACATAAAAAAAAGTTACATTTTTATAAGTGCATATATATATAAATTGAATAATGCAAAAAAATTGTGTAAGCATTCAAGTTTACTAAATAGTATCCGGTAAATAGATCTCAAAATGTATATGTATAGCTGTGAATTTATTGAACTTTAGTATTAGTCCTACAAAGCAGTGTCTGCATTTTTGTTTATTCATGCAAAAGTGAAGCACAAAATAAGCCACTATAAGGCCAATGCATCAAGAGCTTTAATAAAGAGGCAAACATGTTATGACTTAATCCGTTCTGAACAACAAATAGCGATGAGAAACTGTTTGTGTCAGTGAGACAACCCACACTAAAACTCTCCTCACAAATTATTCTTTCTCTCATAAAACAGAAAGCACCAAACAACACAAAGCACACAGCATAAAGCCGATCAGCATGAGCAATCCAAACTCACCTGACAGCAATCACCCACCACATGAATGCCGATCACACGCCTTTATATCCTCCTGCCCTTCAAAATAAAAGCTCATATTAACACAAAAAGGCCCTGAGGACCGACCAAGCAAATTAATGAGCAGCTCTATTGAAATGAAAATGAAGAGGAGTTGATTGATGCCTCGGAATCGATTCCCAGCCCTACATTTCTATGTTCCCCACAAGAACGTTTTATTTACTAGTTGCAACTAAGTTACAACTTAGCCTAGTTTTGACAAAATGACGCTAGGCTACATTACGTCTTATGCACTACTAAATATTTTTACATTGATTGCACTATTAAAACTTTGGTTAAAAGATTAATTTAAACATTGTAACTGTACCCTACTTATAAACTAAATACTACGGAAGCCTCTGACCAGGAGTAACGGTTGGAATAAAACTAAACTAGCTTGCCTGACAGACTTCAATCCTTAATACATATATGAAAATGTTGACATTTGCATTACACTCTTAAAAATAAAGGTGCTTCAAAAGGTTCTTCAAGCGATGCCATAGAAGAACCATTTTTGGTTCCACAAAGAACCATTCAGTCAAAAGTTCTTTAAAGAACCATCTCTTTCTTACCTTTTTATAATCTGAAGAACCTTCTTTCGCCACGAAGAACCTTTTGTGAAACAGAAAGGTTCTTCTGATGTTGAAGGTTCTTTATGGAACCATTTAGACAAAAAGGTTCTTCTATGGCATCATGAAGCACCTTTATTTTTAAGAGTGTAGTTTACATTTTAAGAGCGTGAGCATTATGTGAATAATCTACTTTTTTTTTAGCCAAGCTTTAAACTGAAACAGCGCACATCGGTCGGCGTTGGGCATGTCAAATACAATCAATCAACATAATGTAATTTTTAAGTCTTTTTTTATATCTGTATTTATTTATTGGTCCTTATTAATTTCAAATACAGTTTCTGAATGTTATTTACACATAAAACATCATGATAAGCTGTATCATATTTCAATGGAAACTTTTTCATTATTAGGTGAGGCAAAAGAATTGAGCGCAGTAAGGTCCACGGTTTTCCCACGGAATTGGGCTACTTTAACACTGTAAGGACTCCAATAACATGATGTTTAGCCCCTGGAATGCGAGTTTTACCAGGGGAATCCCGCCAAAAAACTTGTAGGCCTATTTTACTCCCGGAACACGATTTTTAAGGGGTCGCCCTCGAAACGTGATTGGGTGGGCTTTGTTGTAAAAACCTGGCAAGTGGCAACCCTGCTGGAGGGCTCATAGGTTAAAGTGTCTCCGGACTCCAGTTCGTCCCCACCACCACAGCTGAATAAACGATAAAAACATCACTTTACTCTGAACGTTCACGTTAACAGCCACCAGCCCCGCAGCCATGACAGCCTCACCACGGTTACCAGTTCCCGCGCGCTGGTAGCGGTTAACATGCCAGTTAACGTAAATGACAGGCTTTAAATGCTGCACATTAACAGGGCGGACGAGAGCTGAAAAGGTTTGTGTTTGAGAGCAGGAGGCGGATTTCGATCTGATTATCCTAATGGCTGAAAATAGCACACGTGAAGCCAGCACTGACAGAAGAGACACGCGGGAAAAGGACGCTGGATTATAATTATCACCACTCTTGGCAGGTCTTCCCGCCAATTCTATCAAACCTTTACAATTAATCCAAAAAATCCATAAAAGATTAATTTTTAATGAGCCGAAAAAAATGCACGTCACACCTCTGTTCATCAATTTTGCACTGGCTACCATTAGCTGCTCGCATAAAATTAAAGGCATTAATGTTTGCCTACAAAACAACCACTAGCTCTGCACACCTTTACCTAAATTCATTACTTCAGAGTTAGGTGCCTCTTGAAGCTTGCGTTCTGCAAGTGAACGTCGCTTGATTGTGCCCTCCCAAAGAGGCACAGAATCACTTTTACGGACTTTTAAATTAATTGTTCCCTCCTGGTGGAATGACCTGCCAACTCAATCCAAGCAGCTGAGTCCTTAGAGAATCGGCTAAAAACACATCTCTTCCATCTATATGTGACGGACGTGACTTGTGGCCAAGTATGGTGACCCATACTTGGAGTTAGTGCTCTGCATTTTAACCCATCCAAAGTGTACACACACAGCAGTGAACAAACACACACCATTAATGGCATCCTTTATGCTGCGGCACCCGGGACAGTTTGGGGTTATCTGTGCCTTGCTCAAGGTCACCTCAGTCGTGGTATTGAATGTGGGAGGGAGCGCTGTACATTCACTCCCCCCACCTACATTCCCTGTTAGTACCGAGACTCGAACCCACGATCTTTGGGTTATGAGTCTGACACTCTAACCATTAGGCCACGACTTCCCCTTATTTGACCCTCTAAAGCCCCGTTCACACCAAGAACAACAACTATAAAGATAACTATATTAGCGTCCACACCAACGAACGCTATCGTCTGTTTATTCTAAGTGCACGCGCGTCTGCCGCTTTAAATTCTCGATCTCGTTACAGCAGGATGGATTCTGATTGGCTGTCAATTATTTATCGGTCATCAGCAGGTGAAAAATCGTTTTGAAAGCGATTCCAACGATATAGTTTATTTTTGTCTTTATCGTTATAGTTGTGGTGTGACTCTGCTATTCTTTAATATTGAGAACGATTTTTAGAACTATATATTTATCGTTATCTTTATAGTTATCGTCCTTGGTGTGAATGGGCCTTAACTCTAGCACTCTCTATTCTAATTATATTCTTTATAAAAAAAAATTTGCACTCTATTTATTATATTACTAACTGCTTGTTTTTTTTTCTTTAAAAAAACTTGCTACGTGTACTGCATTAGGCTAACTGAGACTTGTCATTTGCACTTGCATATTGTTGCTCTTTTGTTGATTTGATTGCTTCGTTTTTCCTCATTTGTAAGTCACTTTGGATACAAGTGTCTGCTAAATGTCTAAATGTAATGTAATTATAGCTGACTGTATGAAGAAGATCACATCATGATGCTGTAGCTACTAGAGGATGGGGTCATCAGACAGGTCACTTAAAACCATCAGTCTGAGGGGGGTCACATCATGGAAAACACCATTTGATGGATTACTATGTGACATGCTGCAACTTTCATAATAAATTTCCTTCTAGAACATTTATAGAAACTAACATCAAGTCTGTAGAGGAGAAATGATGCTAGAAACGTATAATTGTATTCAGCAAGAATGCTTTAAATGTATCTATAGTGAAAGTGAAACATTTGTAAGGTTTCTATTTCAAATAAATGTTCTTTTGAACGTTCATCAAAGTATCCTGAAAAAAAACATTAATCCAGGTTTCCACAAAAATATGAAGCAGCACAACTGTTTTCAACATTGAACATTGATAAATTTTGTTTAACGCAAATCAGCATATGAGTATGATTTCTGAAGGATCAAAAGAGTAACTGAGTGACGCCATTAACTCACCTCGGTGAACCAGTTGAAAAGACTAGTCAAAGCTGCAAATGGCCCCGTTAATCATGCATTTATTTAATTATTTGATTTTACAGCTTCACAGACCCAAACGCATGTCCCAATTTCATATTCACATATCTTCTTATCTCATTTATATGATCTCCCCTCTCTTCTTCAGTCTGTCACTGTGAGAGTCGCATCAAATCATTGTGATTGGAGGGGAGACGTGAGTGAATGCGGGCGTGCAAGCGCTCACAACTCCGTCTTAACAAGCTAATTAAATCTGTTTTTTGCAGCACTCCCTGCTTGTTTATTTGTGTACCGCTGGAGCGGCTGAAATTACACACACCAAAGACTTGTCTGAACCTCTGAACTAGCCTCTTCCACGGCACACACTGTGCTTCTGCGTAACGGGGCTACCTAATGAGTCCGACTTGTTCCAAATTGCACCCTAAACCCTCGGCGGTCTTCCTCTGCCTTTCAAATGCCCACACTTGTGGCCTGGCTAATTGAGATTGCGTCACTCAACCGGCAGCAAGACTGTCCCGGTCTTAAAAAAAGCACAGCGCCCTTAACACACACAAATGCCTTGTCCAAATACCCGCACTTGCAGTCTTTGCACTTGACCACTTGACTACTTATATGACGTATTTCCTGTATTTGGTCCAAGTGAGCATGAAGACCACAAGTGTGAACTTGTGAACTTTTCATTACCTGATGGGACACACTTATAGTGCTGTAAAAATGCAAGTGTTTACAGAGTTTTATTTTTTATTTTCAATACTTTGCATTTTAAAAATCAACTTCTAAATGTCTGTTCAATTGTCCCTATAGATGACACAATTTAATTAAGTGATAAAAAGCAGTTGCAAATGTTGTACAAAATAAATATCCCCACTACTCATTTGCACCAATAAAACGTGCAACCCTTTGTTTTAGTACCAAATTATATGTAATATCTAATTATCATTAATATTTAACATACATTGGAAAGGTTTCCATGACCTCTCGCGAGATCTCTGCAAAAAGTCTCACGATTTATTTCCAGAACATGATGCATGATACACTTGGCCTTGAATAGCGCTCCGGAGCAGTATTAGAGATAGTGTGCTTTAAGGGCACTGCGTTCTGGTGTTTTTTAAGACCTGGGACAGTCTTGCGCACTAACTTACTGTCACATGCACGTGCTCTCAAGTGGCCAAGACCGCAAGTGTGGATATTTGGACAAGGCATAAATCTGTCCAATGGCACACTTCATGTGCACTTGCGGTCTTGTGGACAATGGCCGCCGCTTGTGCATGTCCGTTAAGTCCACGAGACCGTAGGGTGTCCCATTCCTCATTTTAGCTTTCAGAAGGGTGCTCGCGAGCGCCCCCCTTTGCGCACTCGATGCACCCTCTGCCGAGAGTGAGACTTTTTGCCGTGAATCTGCGCGAGGTTATAAACCTTTTCTAGTGCACGGTTCATGTTACATAATAATAGATATTACATTAATTTGGTACTAGAACAAAGTGCACGTTTTAAATTGTTACGTTATTATTTTTTTATGGTTTATTATAGATTTTTACAACATTTGCTACTGCTTTTTATCACTTAATTAGAAGTGCCACAATTACTAAATTGTGTAATCTGTTATGGGGATAATTGAACAGACATTTAGAAGTTTATATTCAATTCAAAATCTCGGACACGCACACTTGGCGGTCATTGTAAGTACGCAAGATCGCAAATGTGCGTGAAGTGTGCCATTTGGGACAGGGCCAATAGAGAACTAGATTGCTCATGTTGTCATAAAAGTGAAGCCACCTCGCCACCATATTGGTAGGCTATTCCCTAGTATTCTGATACATTCTATTGAATTAATAGGAAATCGTACGATTTTGCTGACCTAACAAGGCAGCATTTTTATATCTGAAGTATCCGTACATTACAACGCAAACGTCCTGTAAACGGACTGTTTAATGTCGGGTATTTTCCCCTGCGTATTAAAATCACTTTCATATACATTACAGTAGCGAACATCAGATGATAAACATCGGACAGACGAAATCTTCAACATATGCATTTCAAATGACAAAGTGCTCACGCAATCTGAATAAGATTTATGATTTGTATACACATACTGTTAATTCGCCTTGTACAATTATTCACTATTTGTGTTATAGTTAGTGATTTTATTTGTACAGTAGGCTCACTGCTAAATGTTCCAACAATGATTTTATTTTGAAGCAGGTAATGATTTAAACATTGGTTATATTACTGATTAATTCCATATATATATATTCTATATATATATTATATATTATATATTGTTATATACATAACATTTTACTCCTATGGAAACTGTAATGCTAGTAAACATCGATTTGCGCGGAGAGTCTTAGTTGAAAAATATACACATCATAACTTATTCAGAGGAATAACTGACTACATACAGTACGGACTTAATGACATGAAACTTTAATTCCAACATAATGCATGGTAAGCTTTGAATTTGAATACAATATAGAGCAATATTAGTGATTTCAGCTCAGTGTTTTGGCTGTCAGTCAATAATGCTCTCTGCCAATTTCTAATTTGTTGTGGGCACTCACCCAACATCGCATACAGAAAGTACGCGAGAAGTATATCTGTTCAATAAACAAGCTGTACAAGTCCAGCTTTAACCTTACAACCGTTTAAATGCACTGTTAAATAAATTCTAACTTCACGTAATGTTTTTAAGCAGGGTATCTTGCATACTTATTTGTTATTTATTTTTTATTTTTTTGCAGCTACCAGCAAAATTTCAGTACCTTATATTATCATTTGACATCATCATTGTAACTTGGTATCAGCACTGCACTTTTTGTAAGAGAATTTCATGTTGCACTGAAGAAAATAAGCCGTTCTAATGCTTAGTTTTTGTCCTGTACAATTTAGAACATGAGGTAATTCTTAGCTAAATATAGTTGGAGGATAGTTCGCCTAGTTGATCTGGGCACACATAGTTGTGTTGGTATGTGGGCAGCTGTGTTTGTAAGACGAAGGCCAGTCTAATGTCTGGGAGATTATGGTTTTGCCCTAATATTATAGCTAGTTGCTAAGACTGGACAATATTTAAGGGTGTAATCACATGACACTGGGCATGAGCAAAGGGCTCGAGAGCAGTATTTAGTCGTGTAATCACAGTCATAAACCGCATGTCTATTTTCACGTCAAGATTTATTATTTAACTGTCAATATTATTCATTTTTATAATAACCCTGTTGAAAAAACTATGCTGGTTAGGTATGTTTTTGACGTGGTATGCTGGTTTAACTGTCCGTTGCTGTTTCTGCTGGTCATGGACCAGCAAAAGGACCAGCAAAAAGACCAACACAGACCAGCACAGACCACATCAGACACCAGCAAAAGGACCAGCACAGACCACAAAAGGACCAGCACCGACCAGCACCGACCGCAAAAAGGACCATCACAGACCGCAAAAGGACCACACAGACCAGCAAAAGGACCACACAGACCATCAAAGACCGCAGCCAAAACCACCATCAAAGACCTCTTAACCAGCATTCCAGTTCCAGCGTCAAAACATACCTAACCGTCATATGCTGTTTTTTTCAACAGGGAACCAACATGGAAAATGTCTCCTTTGGTCAAAAATATTTTTGCGTTTACACTTTATAACCATTAGGTGTCACTATTGACATATGCTTGCATTCTCATAAATCTATGTTGTGATCTAAAACAAATTCAAGTGAGTTTAAGGGAGTATTTAAAGGAGTACACTGCTAAGTAGACATTGATTGAAGTATAAATTGAAAATATGTTTCAGACACAAATGTAGTATAATCACTATGATTTTGTCTTCAATAACATCCTATCACCATCTAATTCTCTGTCCGCAGGTTCTTGAACCCTGTGAGCATGTTCACGGGTGCAGCAGTGGTCGCTTCGGTCTTCATTGGCTCTGTATGGGCAGGGGAGAACAAGGCGATCATCAAAACGTTCAAGGAGGAGAACCCTACTCTGTTTGTGTTCTTGGTGATGGTTGTGAGCTACTTCCTCGTGTCACTCTTCGGTGGAGTTCTGGTGCTCCTGCTTGGAATCAAGCTGCCTCTTCTCTGTAAGTTTCTTAAGAAAATTGTCATCATTATCATAAATCTAAAAATGAAAGGAGAGAGAAAAAAAACATTGTTTTCATAAGATGGAAATCTTTTAGATGGAATACAGTACCACTCTTTGTGGCTTGCAGGAAAACAAATGCAAAGCAGCAGTTTATTAAATCCAGATATTATGTCGTTTAACATGCAACGTGAAGCATCTGCAAGCTTAAAGTGCTTTGTCATTTTGCGTTTCAGTGATCTTTGCACATGCATCGCTTCGCCTACGGAACATGAAAAACAAACTGGAGAATAAGATGGAGAGTGCCGGACTCAAGAAATCGCCCATGGGAATCATACTTGAAGCACTGGGTCAACAAGAAGAGAACCTCAATAAAATTCAAGACTTTCTAGAGAGCAAACTCAAGGAGTGAACTTTTACTGAGCCTCTCTCCCATACAAGAAGGAACTGCTTTCATCTGGCACAGTTTCAGAAAACTACTCCGTTTATTCCAACATCTTTAATAGGCAAAACAAAAAGTATTTTTCTTAGTGTTTTTTCTATTATCATGGAATGAACTAATTGTATTGAACATAAGAGTGTTTTATAATGTTTGTTTACGTCTCGGGTCAAATGTAAGAGGATGCGATTCAAAACGTCTTCCAAAGATTTCTCTATGACCTGTAGGGAAACGTGTCATATGTGCATATTTCAAGTGATAGTGTTTTTCTCTCCCAAAATACATTTATTCATATATTAAGACAGTTCATAATATAACATGACAAGATGTCATCAGGTTTAGAGATTGTCAAATGTTCTGCAGTGCGATAACTGGAATTCTGTGGCAACTGGGAACATGGTTTATTGCTCTTGTCACCTATTAGGTAAAATAACTCCCAAGTTGAATTTCCTGTGATGCAGCTATCAACCTTGTTTTGCGGAAGTAAGTTTTGCTTTTTGTGTTACAAACCAGTGTGTTTATGATTATGATGAAGTAGAATAATATAATAACAAATATGTTTTCAGTATGCAGTGGCATAACGGACTGACAAGTAAAATAACTGGACGTGAATGACACCAGGAGCCTCACACATTCAGCTTCTAAATGGCAGCACCTGCTATTACGTTCAAAATAAGGTGGATGATCTTAATTCTATGCAGAATGTGTTAATAAAGTCACATTTTGGTACCATCATGCGTTTTATTTTAATCAAATACTGATTTAGAAATCAAATTAATTGCACTCAGCAATTGTTTCATGTTGTGCTTGCAGCTTGAATGCAGCAGCATCATGCAGAAGTCATTTAAAAAATGCCATATTCACAATCAGACATGATTCATTTATTTCACAATCAAAGTGTTTGAAAACATTGAGTTTACAGAGATAAAGCAACTAGTAGTCAGTCAATTGATCTCAGCATGTTGGCCCAACCTGATCCATGTAAAATAAATTAATCTTAGGCTGCTGATATGACTGATATCTTGCTGTGATATCTCCTGTGAGTATACATGACTTGAAACATGTCTTCCAAAAGTATCCACTTCTTTGTGTAAAACCTTTTTAAAGAGGAACAACTCAACTTGAGTGGACCAAGCAATGCATGTGACTGAGCAATTCTTTAGAACAGTTGCCAACAGCTGACTCTCATTACAAACTCACTGAACGACTGAACTTGTGGACTTGCGTCAAAAAACGAGTCTTTAAAATGTATGAGGAAGTATGACTTTAAAGGTAGTTTATTCCCAAATCTGGTCCACATTCTGTCCCTCTCTCTTATTCTATGCAGTCGATTACAGGGTGTTTCAGAGCCGCTCACATCTGCAAACTTACCTGCAGTAAATCATGCTTCGTTCCTCCAGATCTGAACCTGCTGAATCAGCAACTTCACTTTCATGTGTTTACACTTAAAAACAGATGCAAATCTAAGCTCTTTGAATTCTACAATGCTGAGCAAATAGCTAATGAGGAATATCTGAAATGTAAGAGAATAACTATAAATTGTTAAGCATGCACACACACCTTTTTTTTTTTTTTTTGCACCATGATAGAGTTCAACAGACAATTACAACAAACCTCCTAAAACACCTATCCAGTGGATTATGATGGAACTCAGAAACTACCCTCCCCATCTCTAAAGGTTAAACATGATCTCATGTCTAATGACCTTCAGGTGCATAAGGTGACCATTGTGGCATACTTTGAAATCACTCTCTTAAGTCACTGAGGTACTGGAATAATAGAGTGTGTTTTGGCAACACAGAAGATGCAAAAAGTCTGAAGAGTGTAACTGTTAAAGGTAAAAGTTTGTGAAGTACAAAATGTCTTGAGTAAAGTGATTTTAGGTGAGCAATTGTGGGATTGTACAATCCCATTTATGCACTGACATTGTGTTTGGAAAAATGAGGTAAATAAATCACATATCTACAGATGATTATATTACAATAATAGCGTGTCTATATACTGTGAAGCTTAAGTAGGGTGTATAACCACAAACCCACTTGACAACTGGAAGGATGGTGTGTGTGTGTGTGTGTGTGTGTGTGTGTGTTCATGAAGGACTAATAGATGGCCATTGTTTGCATGGGTTTGGGAGTCAGCTGCAGATGACCTGGCTGATGTCTTTGTACAGCTGGTGGCTACAAGAGCAAGGGGAGGTTAGGCAGAAGGACACAGCTGCAGCACAAACATCCCAGCATACTTCAGAAGCAGCCCCAGGCCACAGTTCATCAGAACAAAGCCTCTGTATCTCTCTCATTCTCAGAGTCAAGAGCAGAGGGCAATGTGAGGGGAGAGCAATCACTTCAAGAGCTGTAGGGTGAATGTCATAAAGAAACACCACACTAAAATCAAAAGGGAAAAAAATTAGTTTGACACGTTCAAATGTTTTGCATTTTGAAATCATTCTCATGATTAAAACTTCACATTTCAATTTTGGGGGGGAAAAAAGTCACATTACTGCAATACAATAACGAAAATCATTAAATTAGGCATGAACTGAGTACAAAAAACTAATTTTTAAAAATGTTTAATAGTTTAAATAAAATTAACTATATTTATATATAGCTGTCATGCATGATTGATTAATGATTGTTTTATTCATGTAAAAAAATAAGAAAATTATGCAAAAATGTTCTTTTCTGCTATGATCCCCCCCCCAGTATATTTTGGATTGAAATATAGTCTTATAGTATATTTATTTGCTATTACATATTTTTGAAAATATATTTTTATGAAAATGACACTGGCTTAGAATTTATAGGTCAGAGGTCACAATTCTTTTTTTTTTTCACAAGACCAAATCAAAATATTTTTGGACTCTTTCAATGTATTTTAAATGTTACTTACGTTCTACTAACCAGTTCAAGTGTGAACATAAATACATGAATTATGGTTATTTATCAAAGGTGTAGCATAAAAAGCCAGCCAGCCACATGATGTGTTGTGAGCTCATTCTGTACACAGATGACTGATTGCTTATCTTCAGGGGAGTGGCTCATGTGCTCTTAGCTGGAGTCTCAAAACTCGTTTTTCTGGTTTTATACTGTAACTCCACACATGAGGACGAGCTGCTTGTTCTCATGAGAATTCAGAGTCTGAAGTGTATAGCTTTAACACAAGGGATTATGTTTTTGTATGCAAGAACTTTAATTCAATATTTCAGCTACTATTAGACAAATATACAATGAATCACTTGTATTGATGCCTGTGAGTTGCTTTTTCTTGTGTGTCTGTTCGAAGTATAAATGTAACCATTATTGCATTAAATTGACTTATTAACGTTAAATAATACAAAAGTCATATTTATAGTCCTAATTGTGGTTTACTGTCATGCTTAGTCAAGCTTGCCACTTCCTTATTGCATCCCAGCAGGTGGTATTTCCTTATGAAGCCATTAGAAAGTTGTATTTTCGATTATAAAAACCTAAACCATTCACGCTCAATTCTGACAAAATACAGACAATACATGTTGGTTTTCTCTTTTAATTCCAATGAATTTTTTTTAGACAAATTACTAAGAACCAGCTTGAGAAATCCAAACTATATATTATATGCTTTAAAAACAAATCTTTCAAAATGATAAAAACAAATCTCTCTAAAAGATGAAAAATGTATCAAATGTTTTTACAGTATTTACAAACATATACAGTTCCCTTCTAAAGAGAAAGAGAGATGCTGTGCGCTCGGTCACGGTTTCCAATCTTTCAGAGTGAGCAAAGTCCATTAGAGTATAAAAGTGCAGTAAATGGCCATAATTATTGTACCTGGATAATTGTCAGTGACAGTATAAAAACAATTATGCTCCCATATAGTCATGTTTCAACAATTAAGAGTTGCTGCAGTCCGTTTTAACAGGATTAGAAAAGAAAATGAATACTTGGCACTGACTGATGCAAAGTAACATGTTGATAGACATGATTCTAGTACGAAACACTGCTGTGACTGTTACAAAGTGTTAGTTGTGCACGAAAGAAACAGCATTGCCGGTTGGCACCACTCAAACGGTCCCAGTACAAAGCCAGAAGGAGGATACTTTTGTGAATGCATTAAAATTGAACCGAATGACTGAGAAAATACGAATGAAAAGTCTGTGTGCACCATCACGTTCCTTGCACTCGTTTTACACACACACACACATAACACTGTTAAAAGTTAGTCGAGATCAGCACGAACGACTAACAATCCAAGTGTGAAAAAAAGCATTGTAGAATATTTTGGTGAGGGTTTTTGCACACGAGAAAAATCTGGTTTCAATCCTTCATATCATTGTTTGCTTGAGCCTGATGAAATATTAATGTTGCAATATCCTTCAATCTCACACTGTGTATTGGGGCGAAGTATCCAGTTAATTTGCCCACAGCATCAAAAGTTTCATCCAAAGTTTCCACAGCAGCTGTGTCTTGAAGATGAAGCGCTATCCCATAGGTTTGTTCACAGAGAGAATTCATTGTCCATTCTTGAGTCGCTTAGCAGGATATACTTCACACGCATGTTTTAAGGATCTCGTCCGGCAACATTCCTACCTTTGGAACTTAATAACCAATGGGATGAGAACAAGGCACATGAGAGTGAACGGTTTCTCTCACTCTCTACACTATCGTTCCAGGTTTAGAGTTCTCATGCCAATGGAGTGTCTGCTGGTCTTCAGAGACAAAACTGCTGTCCATTGGGCTGCTCGTGTGTGAATCATGGTGGTTCACATCTATGTAGGATCTGCAAATAGAAAAGAGAGTAAAATGTTTTAATAATAAAAAAAGAAATGTGGACAAATACGCTGATTTATTGAACATTTTAAACCCCAGTAGCACATAACATACCAGATATACTAAAAACCAGAGACACGGTCAATAGTTTTGCAAGAAACACAATGTTACAAAAATAACTCCTTGTGCAGCTGGTTTTGCAGCATTGTATACTAAGGAATTCAGTATATCTGGTCAAGAAACAAGCCTTGTTTCCATACTGATGCTTTTTGATTAATACGTTTAAACATGTTGATCACAGATTTGAATTAGGTTGAGTGAGACACAACATTACTGTACAGTGTTAAACATTCATACACCTAAAGCAGACCATACAAAAACACACACGTATGCTAGTCATAACTTGCACACAGCAATCAAAAACAGTGCAGGGTCACATGCTTCCCCTCAAAACGAGACCTCACCCTTTTTTTGGAAGCAAACACACAACCATCCCACCACCAGTGAGCAAGCGCTAGAAAGTGCTGTGGAAAAGACTGTGGTTTTGTTAACCCCTGAGTGATTCGCCATTATTTATAGAGGCAAATGCGAGTCCTTTACATCTCACCAATGTTTTATGTGTTGTCGGTTTCACTAGCAATTAGTGTAAAAGTATTCCGGGTCATAACCGCTGGCAACAGCACCCGGCACCTCTAAAGGTGCTGGCAACGGGCTTCTCCTGCCCGGAGTCATCCACCTGTACACTGGTGGGTATCTGTCCATAACAGGGTCAGGAGGCGGAGCCAGCAGATGGGGCTCAGGGCTGGTTTGGGAGGAAGGGTAAGCAGCAGTCAGATCAAACTGATAAGTGTTCATGTGTGCTCACTACACACAGCCAGAGAGACCACTGGATGTATGTTGATGCTTAAAGGGATAGTTCACCCAAAAATAAAAAAACTGGCCATTTACTCACCCTTTATGTTGTTGCATATATCTTTTTTCCCCCCGGCATTTTATAATGTTTTTTTGCCATAAAACATTTGGTTTTTAATATGTGGAAGTTATGGAAACTAGATAACATTTTTGGCTCACTTTTCAGCTAAAGTGTCCTGTATAATTTCCTGTGTATTTATTATATCAGCTATTTTCTATCTATTATATCAGCTATCAGTTTCTATATAAAGAAAATGTAACATTTGATATATTATTATTGATCATGTATAATAAATATAAATGATCTAAAATTCTCTGTCTATATGTTCACCGAGGCTGCATTTATTTGATCAAAGATAGAGTACAAACTGTAACACTGTGGAACATATTACTATTTTTTTTATTTTAATGCTCCCGTGATCTTAATTTTCGCAGCCATCTTCAGTCTCATATGTTCCTTCAGAAATCATTCTAATATGCTGATTTGGTGCTCAAAAAACATTTCTTGTAATCACGTTGAAACCAGTTGTATTGCTTAATATTTTTGTAGAAATTGTGATTTTTTTCAGGATTATTTAATGAATGGAAAGTTCAAAAGCACATTCGAAATAGAACCTATTAACATATACATGATTTTATTGTCACTTTTGATCAATGTAAAGCATCATTGCTGAAAAAAGTTTTACCTTCTTTAAGAAAAAAAAAACGAATTGATAAAACGAACTAAAAAAAATCTAATTAATGACTCTTAAAAACCCTTAAAATATTGAAGTTTGTGAGGAATACAATGGCTTCAAAAGACATGGAATAAAAATGAAAACGTCTTAGGGATACATATGGATGCTTGACACAATCTCTATATATTTGCATTTTTATAGAAGAAGAAACTCATATGTTTGGAACGATATAAGGGTGAGAACACAAGTGTGAACTACTCCTTTAAAGGTTGCTTGAAGAAACACGAGCACATTTAAAAGGAAGCCATGCAGTACTTTTACAACACACAACAAGCCAGACATCCTGAGACGCTGACTAAACAACAAATCACGCTGAGCACAGACAGAGCAATCCCACACGGCTGCTGCTTTACTTACTATCAAGGGCTACACTTAGCAAATGAAGCTTTATTAACTCTTGCATGTCTTGCACCACCAGTTTGAGGCGGGGACAAAC
Organism: Sinocyclocheilus anophthalmus; assembly: GCA_018155175.1. Classification (NCBI taxonomy): domain Eukaryota; kingdom Metazoa; phylum Chordata; class Actinopteri; order Cypriniformes; family Cyprinidae; genus Sinocyclocheilus; species Sinocyclocheilus anophthalmus. The sequence goes on from JADLZN010006994.1 coordinate 314,047, forward strand.
CCATCTGCTTCATCTGATAGCAAGAGGAGGAAGAAGGAAGAGGAGGAGGAGGGAGGGAGGAAGAGCAAGCTTGGGAGAAATGAGGAGGATAGTACTGAGGGCTGGCGGGGTAGTGCCAAGCACGTTTAGAGTGCGAGCTGGAGCCTCTGTGAGGGAAAGAACGGTCATAAGGAGAACAAAGCGTGAGAGCAGGTACCGCACCAGCGCTCCTGCAGAATTAACCAGATGCAAGGTGTCAGGCAAGCTGTTAGCTAGAACATGCCCATAAACAACTGTAGCATATCAGCTAAACACACTCAGAAAAAGGTACAAAAGCTGTTACTGGGACGGTACCCTTTCAAAGGGCACACCTTTGTACCAAAAAAAAAAAAAAAAAAAAAAAAAAACCTAATTTACCCCTGACGGTGCATATTAGCACCTTACAGAGTTCATTATGAGTACCTAAAATGTACAATTGGAACCAAAATGTACTAATTAATACTTTTTTTGAAAGGGTACCACCCCAACAACAGATTTTGTACACTTTGGCAAACATCATAAAAGAAAATTATAAATTATCCAAACTAGAATTTTCTTTGAAAAAGTAAAAATCTAGAATAAAGGGTGTTTTACAGGGTATTCTTGGTGGATGCTTACTGGCTAAGTCAAAAAGCCCACCCAAGCTTCTGTTATATGGATTGGGACCCTCATTCAATGTAGGTCTATGAGATTTTTCACCTTTTTTATAGAGAGACACTATAGACCCAACGCAGTAATGAGTTTCTTGGCATGGCATTGTGAAGGTAGTGCGTAACTCTGGTTAAGACGGTTCAGATAAAGGCTAATGAGGTAATCAGTAAAGGACGATAGAGCACAGAAGAGTTGTACCTGCTGTGTAACGGTTGGCTGTAATGGGCAGTGTTGTAGCCGTAGGACTGATGGTGTGCGGGAGGCATATCGTACTCTGACATTGCCATGACTGGTCGACCGTGCCAGTTTCCCGAACCCACTGCGATGAAATTAAGATAAAAAGAAATTAATGAAGGAGAACCTCATGCAGATAACATTACTGTTCAAGAGAGAAGAAAAATTACTCAAGACAGCATCAAAAAACACTCAAGGTTTTAGACTGGCTTGGGTAATTAAATGGCCGATATTTGACTGTTATGGCAGATTAACAAAAGTTTTAGATGCCCATTAAGTCACTTTCAAATGTAATAATATATAAATGGCAGCCAAATTGTCGAAAATTTCTATGTAAAACTGAATTTATATATTATATATATATATAATATATATAATTATATATATATATATATATATATATATGCACATATGCCATTGTGCTACAGGCCTCCCAAGTTTTGATGCCGACCTCGAGGACCTTTCCTAATCCCCCCCCATCTCTCTCTCACTTCACTTCCTGTCAGCTCTGATCAGTCCGAAACATAATAAAGGCAAAATTTCTTGTAGGCTGCCACATACAAGTATTCTATGTATTCTTGTATGTGGCAGCCTTTATGTCCAAGACAAATTTCCCTAGGGATAAATAAAGTAATCTTGAATCTTGAAGTAATCAAGATTATAAAGTAATCTTGAATCTCCAAAAAAGGCTTTTTTTTCCTTATTCATGATTTCTGTATTTTTTTTCTTTTGATTGAGTTCAAATGTGTCATTGTGAGGTTCACCGACTGACATTAGAAGTCCAGAAAAATTTCTAACATGAGGAAACGCAAGGTAGCATTTTTATGCAACAGTTCTCACCTGTCGAGTAGGAAGTTGTACTGTCACTGCGTACGTAACTCGATGACATGGTCCTGTAGCCCAGGTTCTGCTGCGGTCCCCTGTAGGTATCATACCCTTGTTGTCTGTGCTGTCGGTTGTACCAACCACGCAAGTGTTCCACCACTTCACCCCTTTGCATGTTTTTGACAATATTCTCATTCCTGGATGGAGGACGGTTCCTTGATGGCCTTATTGTGGCATAAAGGTTATGAGCCAAACCATCCATCTCGTCCTGGCCATAGTTCCTATGAGGGCCATGTCTGTAGTAGGATGGGTTAACATTATAGTGTCCTTCCATCTCAGTCTCGTACATGTACGGTCCATTTGGGTACACCTCAGGTTCGATGTACCGTGGATATCCGGTAACGTAATAGGCTGTGGTGGTTGGTTGTTGGTGAGGTTGGGGTGTATAACCCCGTGTCTCGTTTTGTGCTAGGTTAGGCATGCTGCCCGTGTTGGCGTATATGTTACCCTGCCTCCTCCGATGGCGGTTTTTAGCACGGGAATGGCAGCCGGGTACAGAGTACTCCACACTGGATTGGCTGGTGTAGGAGGAACCATCGTCAAGTATCTCAGTGCTATTGCTACGACGAGGAGGAGATATGGTGAAGACGGGCTCGGATGGCTCGCTTTCCGTAACGAACTGTGACTGAGATTCCAGACTGCCGCTGCGTTGCCGAAAATGTGTGCTGCATGCAGGAGGAAGAAAATTATTTGTGAAAACATTCTTTGTTATTTAAATAGTGGATGGAAAGTACACATTTGAATTGATACATTTTAACAATTCAAATTACTGGAAACCCAATAATTGTTTCACATTGGTTTGTTAAGGCCATTTTTTTTTTTTTTTTTTTTTTTTTTTTTATTACTTCACCCAAACACTAACAAAAAGCCATATCTAGGCAAAAAAATATTTTTGTGGTTTTTAAAGGTTAATGGTTTAATGGTTTTTAGGACGGAGCAAAACTAGAAAATTTCTTTGACTTTTCCAAGCCTGGAAATCCCTGACCTTTACATGTTTTCCATGATTGTTGGAATACTGTGTTTATTCCTTACTAAATGTCATTCAAGGGTCACACTAGTGGGTGGGTGAATAAGAGGGGTCGATTGTGTTCTGTACCTGAGCTGGATGCTGCTGTAGGCGTTGCGGGGAAGTTGAGGGGTGGGGGGCATGCTCCGCGTGTCAGAGGGTTGGCGTGAGGGTTGACGGTAGGGACTGCTGTGTGTCGATAAGGCGTCTCCGTGTATATAGGCCACAGGTTCTTGGACTTCACCATAATTTATTCTAGAACACAGATAAGAACAATGCTTTATCAAACCAAACTTCCTTCATGGGTGGTGTTCTTACCACACACAAAACCTCAAAGGAAGTACACAAAAAATATTCACAGCATGCCACCTTTGTACCTAGTTAAATCTAATACAAAAACGCAATGGTTTTTGAGGAACAAATAGCAAACGACTGAATCCCATATCATTTTACAGACAGATTTCAGTCGTCTGGCCCCAATGAACTTCCACCACACTGACGGGCAAATTCTATTAATGCCCGTTGTTCCTGTGAGATTTTCCAGAGCAGCTTTCCTGCTTATGCCCCTTCCACCCCCACTTTGTGATTATTGCTGGAGTTTTTGCTGTTAGGCAGCGACATACTTATTCCTGGGGCACTATTTTTAACACTGTGAGTTGAGGCTGATAAGAGGAGATTGTGAAGAAAGAAGTCGAGGCAAGGGAAGGCTGGAATGCACAGCTGATTCCTTTTTTCGCAGGTCTCTACTAGCTCAACAGCACAAAAGCAAACAGCAGCCATAGGCAGGGAAAGGTAAGAAGTGCTCAAGCTTAATCCCAAAGAGCTGTGGTTGGCAGGACTCTCACCTGCCGCAGTCCTGGTAGTCATCATTGGCGTGATCTATGTGATCTGAATGGTATGATGCAGCGAAGGAGTTTGACGAGTTGGGACGTGGAGAATACTGCACTGAACGTGAACGTTGTCTCTGCGATAGCTCATCTAAGACAAAACAAGTTAACAAGATTAAGAGGGTAGCCACCTAGTCTAGCCTGCAGAGATAAGTAGCAAAGGCATTTATACACTATGTTCAATGTTTGATATACTTTGAAATGTTATTCAGCAAGGATGCATTCAATTTACCAAAAGTGACAGTATAAAATTCTACCCTGTTAGAATACTCCATTATTTATAGCAATACTCACCATCTTCCAAATTCAAGCAGTCAGAAAGGCTGTCAAGGTTCACATCATCTGCAACAACAAGAGAGATTATAATTCTGCGTGTATTATTTCCTTGCCGCCATGATCCATTACCTCTACATAACATAAAACATCACAAGTGAAGCATCAAACCTTGACTGTCAACACAGTGCAAGTTTGCTTACACTGTATAAGCATGCATGTTTTCAGGGTTCACACACATTTTGACCAACACGTGTGTGTGAGACAAACATATTATATATCGATTCTATATAATGATGACTAAGATTAAACCAGATATGCACCAGCAATGATGACGGAAGCTCTTTGCGTGGGCTCCTTGCCAATCTTCACTCTGTAATCATTCATCTTAATTTCGATCTCCTGGAGTTTTTTGGTAGCGTCCAAAAGGTTTCTCCTGCGTTTCTTCTTTACAGTTTTACAGAGCTCATTTTCATCGGCAAGTTTTTTCGCTGCCTCCACAATCTTCTTCTGGAGCGCAAAGCAGCTCTCCAGGTTTCTTAAATGAGGATCCTGCAAAGAAAAAAAAGTTGAATTAGCAAAGTACACAAAATCAAGCAGTTCTTGCATAATTTCTGAGAAAAGCAATTGAGGCAGCCTACCGCATCATAAGGGAAAAGGTCATCCAATTTGAAAGCAGTTCCCACGCGCCTTCGAACAGTAGGGGGCTTCTCTCCTGGTGCCAAAGGATACTCCTTAGGTAATACACCGGTCAACTCCTGATCAAATAAAAAGAGAAAGCAAAGAAAATCTTAAGATATGACTGTTTAAACTGACACAGCTGAAAGAGCATATGGAAATATGACAAGCCACTAACAGCTTCCCGGAGGCAAATTTTCTTCAGCTCTTCTTCCTTGAGTGCCAGAATTTCTTTTATGCTCTCCTGTTTGTTCTTCAGTTCTGCAATCTTCTCTTTCTTCTGTTCATCATTCACTTCATTGTCTCCAGAATCTAAATGAAAGCAAAAGCAAGCTCAATCATGACATCGGTACGAATGACATGAGCTCATTAAGCTGTTCTTGGAATGGGAGAAACAGGCTGTCTTACTGGAAGAGACCAAACTTCCATTGCTGGCCATGATGAGCTTGTCTTTACTCTCCATGCTGACCAGCTTACTGTTCCTTGGAGCACCAGTCTCTGTGAGATCCATGGCAATATCACCCAAACTTCTTGCTGTAGTTATTTTAGCCTTTAGGTATGTAAAACATAGGTTATTATTACATCATCACTTTTGCATGCTATCAGTGCAGAAACTAAGCGATGATTTATGCAATTCTAAATTTACAAGTAATAAGTATTAAAGATGCACAAATACTTACTTTGCTCTGTTTGCGGTCCAGGTAGAACTGGTGTTGGCTGATGGCCATCACCCAGATGGTTTTGATCAGAGAATGGCTGGCATACCACGCGTAGATGACCTGACCAGATTGACCAAATGTGCGTCTAGAAGTTGTTCTTCTGTGGATTAACACATGTGCACACTGAAGCAAAACAACGCATTTTATCCTATGTTGTATCAATGAAATTAAAATATTGGTTACTGTAACAGTAATCATATAAATGGTAAGATAGAACAGTAAAAAAAATTTAAAATTACAATAAAAAGTAGTCAGGTTTATTCAAACTAAATAGCTTTTTAAATCCAAATAAATTAGATGTCACCACATGAAGCAGTTTTAAGGTTACCGGATATATAATACCGACTGACTATAAAGGTGGTCAGTGACACTGTGGCACAATGTCCTGTGGGATATCATCTTTGTTTACAGAGCAACCCTAACCTGTATTACTACTGCAACGTGAAGTGACCGATTGCTTCACTGTTGCAGTTCAGCGTTGGAAACACTTTAGCTACGTCAAAAGGCTTTGCATTGCTAACATTTACTTAGTCTATTCAAAGGCCACATCCTATAGTCTACAAGTAAAGAAGTAATGCTTAGCAAAATCACAAACTGTGCTCACTAAGTGCTTCAACCAGTTTCATTCAGGTTTATAACATTGAAAATGTACAAACCCGATTCCAAAAAAGTTGGGACACTGTACAAATTGTGAATAAAAACAGAATGCATGATGTGGAAGTTTCAAATTTCAATATTTTATTCCGAATACAACATAGATGACATATCAAATTTTAAACTGAGAAAGTGTATCATTTTAAGTGGAAAATAAGTTGATTTTAAATTTCATGTTATCAACACATCTCAAAAAAGTTGGGACATGGCCATGTTTACCACTGTGTGGCATCTCTTCTTCTTTTTATAACAGTCTGCAAACGTCTGGGGACTGAGGAGACAAGTTGCTCAAGTTTAGGAATAGGAATGTTGTCCCATTCTTGTCTAATACAGGCTTCTAGTTGCTCAACTGTCTTAGGTCTTCTTTGTCACATCTTCCTCTTTGATGCGCCAAATGTTTTCTATGGGTGAAAGATCTGGACTGCAGGCTGGCCATTTCAGTTCATGATGTTGTAATTGATGCAGTATGTGGTCTGGCATTGTCATGTTGGAAAATGCAAGGTCTTCCCTGAAAGAGACGACGTCTGGATGGGAGCATATGTTGTTCTAGAACTTGGATATACCTTTCAGCATTGATGGTGCCTTTCCAGATGTGTAAGCTGCCCATGCCACACGCACTCATGCAACCCCATACCATCAGAGATGCAGGCTTCTGAACTGAGCGCTGATAACAACTTGGGTTGTCCTTGTCCTCTTTAGTCCGGATGACATGGCGTCCCAGTTTTCCAAAAAGAACTTCAAATTTTGATTTGTCTGACCACAGAACAGTTTTCCACTTTGCCACAGTCCATTTTAAATGAGCCTTGGCCCAGAGAAAACACCTGAGTTTCTGGATCATGTTTAGATATGGCTTTTTTTTTGACCTATAGAGTTTTTGCCGGCAACGGCGAATGGCACGGTGGGTTGTGTTCACCGACAATGTTTTCTGGAAGTATTCCTGAGCCCATGTTGTGATTTCCATTACAGTAGCATTCCTGTATGTGATGCAGTGCCGTCTAAGGGCCCGAAGATCATGGGCATCCAGTATGGTTTTCCGGCCTTGACCCTTACGCACAGAGATTGTTCCAGATTCTCTGAATCTTTGGATGATATTATGCACTGTAGATGATGATAACTTCAAACTCTTTGCAATTTTTCTCTGAGAAACTCCTTTCTGATATTGCTCCACTATTTTTCGCCACAGCATTGGGGGAATTGGTGATCCTCTGCCCATCTTGACTTCTGAGAGACACTGCCACTCTGAGAGGCTCTTTTTATACCCAATCATGTTGCCAATTGACCTAATAAGTTGCAAATTGGTCCTCCAGCTGTTCCTTTTATGTACATTTAACTTTTCTGGCCTCTTATTGCTACCCGTCCCAACTTTTTTGGAATGTGTAGCTCTCATGAATCCAAAATGAGCCAATATTTGGCATGACATTTCAAAATGTCTCACTTTCAACATTTGATATGTTATCTATATTCTATTGTGAATAAAATATAAGTTTATGAGATTTGTAAATTATTCCATTCCTTTTTACTCACAATTTGTACAGTGTCCCAACTTTTTTGGAATTGGGTTTGTATATCAAGACATGACCTATTGTAGATTTATTAATAACACTTTAGTATAAGGACAAATTCTCACTATTAACTAGTTGCTTATTAGCATGCCTATTAAAAACATATTGGCTGTTTTTTTGTACTTATAAAGCACATATTCTGTATGATCATATTCTACATCCCTAATCCTACCCAATATATAAAATTAACAACTACCTTACCTTAACTATTAATAAGCAGCAATTATACTTACGGCAGCACAATTCCAGGTTAAGGTTTGTTTAATAGTGAGAATGGACCTTGAAATAAGTGACTGATTTATCTTGTCCTTCCACCTCTGAGGGTCATTGCCTCTACAGCAAACTCTTCTCATCGGAAATACAGGTTTTCAAGCTGTTTCCACAGAAAGAGCTACAAAGAAAAAGGAAATGAGTTAGACAGGAACTATATTAGGAACACTGTTACGCGAAAAGTGATCTCAATGACAAAAAGTCTTACAAACAGGATTGGCACTAATTTCTATGATCTAGACATTTCTTTGTGAGATTCACCCATTGAGAACATTTACATCCCTGTATTTTAGCATTTAAAATTTTTTTTGCGTTCTCTGTCAAACCAAGAAAAATATATTTTAATTCCCTCCTGGAAACACTATACTCTGAAATCGCTCACAAAAACATCACTACATCAGTATGAATATTGATATATTTAGCTGGAAGCACAAGACAGTTGCTTTGGGTATGAAGCCAATACAATCAAAGCACTACAGAAGCAAAGTGTCCACTGAGCTCACAACTAATGATCAAATTCGCCCTAAAGTGAGAGCCCTGAAAAACAGGTTTGTGGTAAAAGCATGGCCAAAACATCTGCCATTAATGAGAACTGTCCTTTCAGATCTTTATTCCAGCGCTCCATCATAGATCTTCCCAGCTTAGGGCAGGGTAAGTACAATATCCAACTACTATCAGCGTGCGGGGGTGAGGATTTGCCAGGAATGTTAATAAACGCTTCCCACCAGGTACTGCTCGAATGCAGCTCTGAGTAATACACACAGGAACAATATGATCAGAGCGTGGATCGCACAGAATATTTGACTGCCGAGGGCATATTAAAACTTGACATATTTCTGACAGTTATGATCAATAACAACAAAATGAATAATGACAACGTATTCTAATTTCAGAGATCTTAAAAAAATGGACCTTACCAGTTCAGTTAGTAAGCCTTTAAAGTCCCTGGATAGCTGGACAGGTTCAGTATAGTCCTGATCTAAAGTTTCCCACAGGGTTGTGGCTTCCTCGAACAATACTCTCTTGTGTGCTTTCGAAGAGACCAAAAGGTGTTGCAAGAGTTTCAGGCGATTGAGCCCCGCCCCTTCCCGCCCCCTTCCTGTGACATCACTAGCACCTCACTTTGCCATTACCCACCTTGAGCTGACTTCTCTTCAAGTACTAGTGTCTCTCTCCGTTTCCATCTGCCGACTATGCAATCACCTCTGTGAAACTCTCCAACTCACACATGTAATTAAACCTTCGCGTTCACAACTGATTCTTTCTCTACAGTCACCACCCTCTTACTCTGATACCCGATTCCTGTCCTTGTCAAACCAGACAAACAGGTTACGCTCTCTGAAATACTCACACATAGTATGTTATTCCTCTTGTTCCGTTTTGGGAGGGGATTTGGTGCATTGATCATAATGAACACCCTTCTATAGCTATTCATTTATCCAGGTTCCTTGTCTCATGTCAATGTCAATGTCTCATTTTTACAGTCTGAATCGTAATCCTTCACCCATTGGTTTGGATGCTTGTTCCCTTACGTTTCCCAAGGCAAATATGCCAGGAATCTACTACTTCTTGTAATCATTAATGGCTGCTCATAGAACTCTTCACCTCCTGGTGAAAACAGCATGCTTCTCTCATATCATGACTCACTATCTGACAACAACATTAAAGTTCCCTGACCTTTCTTTGACATTAGACAAAATAACTAAAAATATATACTACTTTATATGTTATAAGTCCAAAGGTGGTACTGATCACTCAAAATTAGCAGTATAAACACAATTGACCAAAAACATTACTTTTTTTTGTCAAGCCATTATCTTATTACCAGAACATGTGATAACACATTATAATGTATTTCTTATGACTCTGAAATTGTGCAAAATAAGCTAATTTAAAACCAGGACTGGGAACAATAAAAGCATTCTCAACAATCTACAAACGGCAGCAGTTTAAAAAGCTGAGCGAGACGAGCTTTTCAGCATAATTCTTTTAGACAATTAAATGACTGATAACAAGATAAGTCTGAGGGCAAATGAGAGAGCATACAAATGGAAAGACAATGGGAACAATCTTCAACACAATCAAGCAAATCTAGGAAGTCTGCAGATGTTAAGAATTAAAACAAAATTCAATTCAAGTAAAAAAATAAAAATAGATAATTAAGCTAAACAAAAATAAATTAAAATACTAATTAATTTAAAAAAGAAAATGACTGGCAAACATGCTGACCCAGACCCTTCATAATGTATTTTTTATGTATCACGATCCTGATGTACGTCCGGAGAAGGCTGACCCGGGGTCTCTGTTTATACTGTGGAGCTCAAGGGCATATGATCTTGGCATGCCCTTTTCGTCCTCCACGTCCCGTGGTGAGTGTTATTCAACCTGATATTATTAAGATGGAGCCCCTCACTACCTGTGTAATGCTTACTTCCTCTGATTCCTATTTTAGTATCGGCCCTTATCGACTCCGGGTCAGTAGGAAACTTCATCTCCCGGGACCTCTGCCGCCAGCTCAAATTACCGGCTACCGCCACTGAAACAGTGTAACAAGTCCAGTCGATAACTGGAACACCACTATGCCGTAGACATGTTCGCAATCGTGTGGGACCCATCACTATTCGTCTGGGCCTCCTTCCCTCGGAGGACATTCATCTTCTGGTTCTGGAAGGGTCTACTGCGGACATCATCTTAGGGCGCCCGTGGTTGGTAAAGCACAATCCCATTCTTTTCCTGGAAGACGGGAGAAGTCCTGAAGTGGGGCAAGGATTGCTTCCCTGATTGCTTCCCCGGGACTCCATCTCCACCGACGAAACTCCCCGAGGCCCTTCCTGTGAATTCCACCTTCATTGAGAGTCCCGTCGAGAAGCAATCCTTAGAGATTCCAACTTGCTATGCCCCCTTCAGAGACGTGTTCTGCCCCAGACAAGCCTCCCGCTTACCACCACATCTGCCATGGGACTGTGCCATAGATCTCATTCTGGGTGAGCCAGTGCCTCGGGGAAAAGTCTATTCACTGTCGCTTCCTGAACAGATGGCCATGGAGGACTACATCAAGGAGGAGCTGGGTCAAGGTTACGTCCGTCCATCTAACTCCCCTGCTGCATAGAGCTTCTTCTTTGTGGCCAAGAAGGACAGAGGCTTGAGGCCCTGTATCGATTACCGAGCATTGA
>JADLZN010006995.1:0-28887 GCA_018155175.1 Sinocyclocheilus anophthalmus
ACTGTGGAGTAAAGGGAACTAAATAGGCTATATAGTGTTTATGATGTTTGTATAAGTTTTGTTATATTAACTGGTATTTAGTACATATAAATTAATGTTATTGTTGCAATTACAATGTTAAAAGGTGTTTTTGGGGTAAGATCAATTTCACAAGATTACTTCCTCTTCTTGACTGGATTACGTTTCTCAATGTGAAGGCCAGTAGTTTGTTTTTAACATCCAAGCCAGCCGAATTTCAGGCCCTCAAAGGAATGAGGACAGTCAGATTATCAGCTTTTTTTTTTCAAATGCTAGAAATGTGGCTTTCAAATGACAGATTGCTATCAAATAACACACTCAGGACAAAGGCATGGCAGAACAGTCATCAAGAGTTAGGCAGTATTCTTCGTTATTACGTGTGGAGTTTAGCTGTCATTAGCTCCCAACAGAGTAGGTGTTCTGAGGGTGTACTCACACTAGTACCATGCCCAAGCGCGTTTGACCCCAAACACCCACTTTTTAATTAATTTAAATTAATTGTTAATTTATAAGCATATTTAGGTTTATAACAGATATGGTTCTTTATTAGAGTTAATTTTGTTAATGAAATCTATGACAAAAAATGTTTGTCAATGAGGTTTTTTTCCCCTAACGAAAACGAGATGATGACGAGACGATAATAAGGTCATTAAACGATAACTGAGACTATATCAACATGCACTATTGTTGATGAAAAAAGACGAGACTAAGACTCTTTCTCCCTTCCACGATCTCCTGTGAGGACCAAATACGGAGTTACTCTTCTCATCTTCCTTAAAGACTGTTATATTAAGTTCATATACTCACCTGCCCAATCCGTCTAAATCCCTTGCTGAAAATAAACATTATTGTATTTTTTCTAACCCTCTGTGTGAGTCTCCTTCCGTAACAGAAGACCGGACCTCAAAGGATTCAGCAAGATGAGTGAACCCGACCAGTTCCAGGAGATCATGGATGCTCTCAAACGGATACTCACCTCTGCCATTGTCACACCACACACACCATCACCAACGCCGCTTCCTCTTCCTCGACAATACTTACCGATCCCTTGGCCAGACCAGACCAATTTTATGGCACATTTCCGTGAAGTGTTTGGTAAAAAAATACCTCTGTCTGTGACCAGTTATATCACCTCCGTCAGGGGTCTCTGTCCATAAATGACTACACCCTGAAATTCAGAACCATCGCAGCAGCCAGCGGCTGGAATGAGCGCGCACTTCTGACCACTTACCGGCAAGGACTGGAGCCGAAGGTGCAACTTCAGCTCGCAGCCTATGATGATTCCTATGGCTTGGAACGGTTTATACAGCTATCCATCCGCTGCGCTACTCGCATGCAATCTTGCATTGCGGCACATCAACTCTCACCATACACTCCACTCCTTCGTCAGCCAAACATCACCATCAGCCCTGCCAGAACCATGTCAAAGACCCAGTTGCTAGTGGACGGCCTACGATCTCTCCCCTTCGGAGCGGCATGCCCTATTCGTCCGCCACGACCTATGGTGAGTGTCATCAAGCCTTCAATAGTCAATATGCAACCCCTCACCACTGTTGTAAAACTTACTGCCTCCGGTATCTCCTTTCTAGCCCTCCTCGACTCTGACTCACCTGGGGAACTTCATCTCCGGGAATCTCTGCCGCCAACTCAATCTCCCAACCATGACCACTATGACCACCTACCAAGTTCATTCGGTAACTGGAAAACCACTCAGTCGAAGACATGTAAGAGTAGCGTACCCACGCTGTGACTTACAAGTTGGTCAGTTGCATGAAGAGACACTCTATCTCATGGTTCTGGAGGAATCCACCGCTGATGTGATCATGGGGCGTCCTTGGTTGGTGCAACACGACCCTACCATCTCCTGGAGAATTGGTGAGGTCCTGAAGTGGGGCAGTACCTGCTTTCCTGACTGTTTTCCTCATCTTCCTCAGCCATCACCCCTGCACTCCGAGGCCCTCACACTCTGCTCCACCTCCATAGAAAGCCCGATCGATAAACAGTCCAGCCTGTTATGCCCCCTTCAGTAACGTACAGGTGCATCTCAATAAATTAGAAAAAAAATGTCATGGAAAAGTTCATTTATTCAGTAATTCAACTCAAATTGTGAAAACCCGTGTATTAAATAACTATACTTCAGGACCTGATGTCTTGGATTTAGTCTTTGTTATTTTAATTTGATGATTTTGGCTCACATTTAACAAAAAACTACCATTTCACTATCTCAACAAATTAGAATACTTTAAGACCAATAAAAAAACATTTTTAATTGTTGTCCTTCTGGAAAGTATGTTCTTTTACTTTACATGTACTCAATACTTGTTAGGGGCTCATTTTGCTTTAATTACTTCCTCAATTCGGCGTGGCATGGATGTGATCATTTTGTGGCACTGCTGAGGTTGGTATGGAAGCCCAGGTTTCTTTGATAGTTGCCTTCAGCTCATCTGCATTTTTTTGGTCTCTTTTTTCTCATTTTCCTCTTGACAATACCACATAGATTTTTTATGGGGTTCAGGTCTGGTGAGTTTGCGGTTCAGTCAAGCACACCAACACCATGGTATTTTAACCAACTTTTGGTGCTTTTGGCATGTGGGCAGGTGCCACAATCCTGCTGGAAAATGAAATCAGCATCTTCAAAAAGCTTCCAAAATTTCTTGGTAAATGGGTGCAGTGACTTTGGTTTTTAAAAAAACACAATGGACCAACACCAGAAGATGACATTGCACCCCAAACCATCACAGACGTTTGGAAACTTAACACTGGACTTCAAACTATTTGGGCTATGAGCTTCTCCACCCTTCCTCCATACTCTAGGACCTTGGTTTCCAAATAAAATACAAAACTTGCTCATCTGAAAAGAGGACTTTGGACCACTGGGCAACAGTCCAGTTCTTCTTCTCCTTAGCCCAGGTTAGACGCCTCTGATGTTGTCTGTGGTTTCAGGAGTGGCTTAACAAGAGGATTACGACAACTGTAGCCAAATTCCTTGACATGTCTGTTTGTGGTGGCTCTTGATGCCTTGACCCAGCCTCTGTCCATTCCTTGTGAAGTTCACTCAATTTCTTGAATTGATTTTGCTTGACAATCTTCATAAGGTTGCGGTTCTCTCGGTTGGTTGTGCTTTTTTTTTTTCTTCCACACTTTTTCCTTCCACTCACTTTCTGTTAACATGCTTGGATACAGCACTCTGTGAACAGCCAGCTTCTTTGGCAATGAATGTTTGTGGCTTACCCTCCTTGTGAAGGGTGTCAATGATTGTCTTCTGACAACTGTCAGATCAGCAGTCTTCCCCATGATTGTGTAGCCCAGTGAACCAAATGAGAGACCATTTTGAAGGCTCAGGAAACCTTTGCATGTGTTTTGATTTGATTAGCTGATTGGCATTTCACCATATTCTAATTTGTTGAGATAGTGATTGGTGGGTTTTTGTTAAATTTGAGCCAAAATCATCACAATTAAAAAAAACAAAGACTTAAACTACTTCAGTCTGTGTGCACTGAATTTTTTTATACACGAGTTTCACAATTTGAGTTGAATTACTGAAAGAAATGAACTTTCCACAACATTCGAATTTATTGAGATGCACCTGTATATCTGCCATAGAAAGCCTCCCAGGTACCACCTCGCACCAGGCCATGGTTACCTGTGCCATTGATCTGAGTTCACCGGGTGAGCCAGTGGCCCCCGGGAAGAATTTATCCCTTGGTCACGGGAAAGATGTGTGAGGCCCGTGACCAGACTTCCATGGAGGAGTAGCTCGAAGAGGCGTTACCGCAAGTTTACATGCGCCCGTGCCACGTCCCCTGCGCTGCTTCCCGCTTCTTCTTCGGGCCAAGAAGGACGGGGTTTGAGGGCCTTGATCGCTACCCATACCGTGCACTAATAAAGCCTGCTGAAGTGTTTCGCTACTAATAACCTCACTTTCCCCTCTTTCCAGCGGCTTTGGAACAGTACCTCCGCAGAGCCAACCGTCTTCACAAGTATAACCGTCCGCAGCACTACAACCTCTTCGCGGATACATGAGTAGAGACAGCCTTTGTGACCCATACTGTCACTATGAATATCTGTGTTCACGCCATATGACTTGTTGAAACGCGCCCCCCTCCGTATTTCAGTGAGCCTTCATCGCACTAGGTACTATCACTCCGTAGTATCTGCGACAGTTTCGCGCTCTCGTCTACATAGATGACATTCTGATCTACTCCGGGAGCATGGCCGAACATCGCCACCATGTTGAGGAGGTCCTAAAATGCCTGAGAAAGTACCATTTGTTCCTCAAAGCTGAGAAGTGTTCCTTCCATCAGTCCTCAGTCCATTTCCTTGGCTGTGTCATCGATGACGGTGGTATCCAGATGGATGAGGGGACGGTTAAGGCCATCCGAAACTGGCCAATTCCAACCCCCGTCAAGGAACTTCAACGTTTCCTGAGATTCTCAAACTTCTATAGAAGATTCATCTACCACTACAGCTCCATAACCAGTCCACTCACTAACATGCTCCAAAATAAAATAACATGCTCCCAAATCTCTGTCCTGGACACCAGCTGCCACGGAGGCCTTTGAAGCACTTAGGAAAGCCTTCACTTCTGCACCGCTCCTCATCCATCCAGACCTCGATAAGCCTTTGGTGTGATAGGTGGATGCTATCCACTACGTATGGGGAAGCAAGACTGTTCTTCTCAGCAGCCAGGGACTCCCTCTGCATTTGGTCGCACGCAAACTCAACCCGGCGGAGAGGAATTATGACATCGGCAACGGGGAGCTCCTGGCTATCAAGCTAGCCCTAGAGGAATGGAGGCATTGGTTGGAGGGAGCACATCATCCATTCAGCGTCCTCACTGACCATAAAAACCTGCAATATTTACGAGACGCCAAGAGACTCAATCCTCGCCAGGCAAGATGGGCTCTCTTCTTCACTAGGTTTAATTTCACCATTTCCTATTGCCCTGGGCCTAAGAATGTGAAAGCAGATGCCCTCTCTCGCCTACATGCTCCAGAGGAAGTCAGTGAGGACCCAGAATCCATTATTCCCAAGGAAATCTTCGTAAGTCCCATCCAATGGAAAGATAACCCAGTCACCTCCACCAATGCTTCCACGCCCCACTCCGCCGGGTTTCCCACCAGGAGTGCAGTACATCACCAGAGCACAACGCACTTCCCTAATTCACTCCGTTCACACCTCTCTGGGCACTGGCCATCCAGGGGCCAACAGCACCATCTCGCTGCTGAAACATCGGTTCTGGTGGCCCAACATGGCCAGGGATGTGAGAAGGTTCGTTCAGGGCTGTTCCGAATGTGCCATCTCCAAGAGCCCACGACACCTACCATCTGGCAAGCTCCTTCCGCTGCCCACTCCCAACCACCCTTGGTCACACCTGGGAGTTGATTTCATCACTGATCTACCGTCCCCTCGGATGGTAACATGTGTTCTTGTAGTCATTGACCGATTCTCTAATCTTGCCATCTTCTTTCTTCCCCTCTCAAGTCCCCTACGCCCACAGCTATGGAGACCGCTGAAATCATGTTTAACAATGTCTTCAGATATCATGGAATTCCCGAGGACATTGTCTCACACCGTGGCCCACAGTTCATCTCCAGAGTATGGAAGGCATTCTTTTCCCTCCTAGGTGTGACCATAAGCCTCTCCTCAGGTTACCATCCCCAATCCAATGGGCAGACGGAGAGGAAAATTCAGGAAATCGGGCGTTTCCTTCTAACCTTCTGCCATGGCCACCAGAACTCCTTGAACCGATCCCTTGCCTGGGCAGAGTACGCGCAGAACTCTCTCCGTCAGCCATCCACTGGACTCACTCCCTTCCAGTGCGTACTCGGTTACCAGCCTCCCCTATTCCCCTGGTCCGGGGAACCGTCGGATGTCCTTTCTGTCAATTACTGGTTCCGAGAGAGCGAGAAGGTCTGGGACGCAGCTCACCATCAGCTTCAGCGGGCAGTGCGCAGGGGCAAGACTACCGCAGACCTTCGAAGGGCTGAAACTCCATCTTACCAACCGGGTCAAAAGGTATGGCTGTCAACACGGGACATCAGGATGTGCCTGCCCTGCAAGAAGCTCAGTCCCAAATATGCTTGCCCCTTCACCATCCTCAAACAGATAAGCCCGGTCACATATCAACTCCAACTTCCTCCACAGTATAAGATTCACCCCTCCTTCCATGTATCACTGCTGAAACCTCACCACGAACCTGTCTCTCTCCCCACAGAGCCTAGCCCGACGGAGGAACCCCCTCTTCCCTTGATCCTAGATGAAGGATCCGTCTACAAGGTGGAGGAAATTCTGCGGTCCCGGCGCCGTGGTGGTCTCTTTAGAATATCTTGTGAGACTGGAAGGTTATGGGCAGAGGAAACATTCATGGGGTTTTCCCGAGCTGACATCCTCGACCCCCCACGCATGCTGGAAGCCTTTTCACTCCACCTTCATCCACGATCGCCCTGGCCCCGAGGAAGAGGTATAACACCACACATGTGTTTTTCGGCCCTCAGGAGCGGGCCTTGGAGGGGGGGGGTACTGTCATGGATCGGCCAGGCTCCGCCACCACACAATCACAAAGATCCCTCTCACCTGAGTTCTGAGCACCAGCACCTGTCACTAATCTGCAATCATCATCAGCCACCCTTCAAAAGCACATGCCTCACTTCACTCCAGTGTCCGGTCTTGTTTCTACAAAGTGGACTCTCTCTCTCTCTGCTATCCTTAAAGATACATTGAAAGACTTTACCTGCCTGTTATACTTACCTCCTGTGTTTCCTCCAGTGTGTTCTCTGGTGTTCCATTCCCTAGTCCGTTCCTGTCATCAGCTCCATGGAAATTCTGTGTACTCTTCAGCTGAGGTGTGTGCAGTCCTCTGTCTCCCTTCCATGATCTCCTGTGAGGACCAAATACGGAGTTACTCTTCTCATCTTCCTTAAAGACTGTTATATTAAGTTCATATACTCACCTGCCCAATCCATCTGCATCCCTTGCTGAAAATAAACATTATTGTATTTTTTTCTAATCCTCTGTGTGTTTCCTTCCGTAACAGTAGTTAAAAGAACAAAAACTTTACCAAAACCTTTTTATTTTTTTTGAAAAAGTGGAGCCAAAACATTTCAGACTGCTGTACAAGACTCTCTTATGCGAGCGTTCATGTTTGCAGTTGCCAGATAAAAATCAAGAGCTCAAATCCCCCAATCAGAGCTTTTCTGTTAAACGGATACGTACTCTGCCCAATTATAGGTCCCTGCAGGAAAGTAATGGGAGTTGCCAGATCGGGTCAAGACCCTGTCTACGTTATAAAAACTGGTGTAACAATAATCTACTCTCAAATATTGTAACAGAGACATTCCTAATAGTAATTCCAATAATTCTAAATCGCATTAATGTTTCTCTTTTAAACCAGACTTGGCAAAAAAAGACTTGTTACTTGCACAACCTCTGTGCGGCAATGTTACAATCAGCAAACCACAATCGCAAACAATACAGTCGAGATCCACAACAGAACACAGACTGGCTGAATGACACTTTCATTTAAGCAGAATACCTCAAATGGAGATCGCTAAACATTAGCTGCCTATGACCCATATTTGACGCACACCATTTTGCATACAGAGCAAATAGATCTACAAAAGGACACCATAGACACAGCTCTTCATACTGCTCTGATCCACCTGGAGCAGCAGGGGAGCTATGTTACGCTGCTCTTTGTGAACTTTATGAAACCTAACATATGTTGTTTCAAAGACTGAGGTGACCAAAACATATTTTGTGCTGACCTATTTTTGTTTGATCTTAGTTCAGAATTCAATACCATCACCCACAATATTATTATACTTAGGCTTAAGAATGTGATTGGTATCAAGGGCTTAGCCTTGAAGTAGGTTTCTCTTAAAAGGGTCCTATTATGCTTTTTAACTTTTTTAATTTTAGTCAGTGTGTAGTGTGTATGTTTTGGCATAAAAAAGATCTAGAAAGTTACAAATCTCAAAGTCCTCTCCAAAGGGAGATATTTCGTTTTATAAAAAAAAAACCTTTCAAGAACTACAACGAACGGCTCGATTTGGACTACAGCGTTTGTTTTCCGGGCTTTGTGATATCAAATAGTGGCTCATTGGAATATCATTACAAATAATTCCCGCCTACAGAAATTCGAATGGTTGGGGGGTGGGGAGGGGCGAGGTTGTGGTTAGAATGCTTGGTTGAGTGAGTGCATCAGATGAGACGATGAAGAAGAAGTGCTGCTGCAAAGTTAGTGCATCAGAGAAAACAAAGAAGAAGAGCTGCTGTGCTGTAGCGTAAAATTTTCGACATGTCTAGAACAATTCTTACAAGTATAACACGACGTAGCTGGGCGCCGCGGACAGACGCCGAACGGCACCGCCGGTGTGCCTACACTCATAGAAAATAATGTATTTGAATTTTAAAGACGTAGCGCGACGCTGCGCTTCTCATCCGGTGTACAACCGTGCGAAACGCTGTTTTTTTCACCTCCATGCCCAAACGTCCTTGTTTGGGCTTCCGAAAGTGAATGATGTCAGGAAACAGTGGTTGCAATTTTTTAACTCTGTTCCTGAGCATTATAACCCCAATTTGCTATTGTGTGCTGCACATTTTACTGAGGACAGCTTCCACAACACGAGTGAATAGTGCCGGATTCGCCAAAAGCTTTTGTTGAAAGACGGAGCAAGGGGCGTGGCAGTACTGAAGCACCGTCTAAGCTGTTTGCCAATCACTGGGAAAGCTAACCAATCACAACACATTTTGTTTTTCGGAAGGCAGACCTTCATCAAAGTAATCGAGCCATTTGTGCCAGGCTGGGGAGAAAGATATTTTAATAATGTAAATTATGTGGAAAATAATGCGTTTTTCGAACACCAAGCATGAGAGCATGTTCTAGTACACCCCCAAAACAAAATCAAGACTTTGTAAAAGAGCATAATAGGACCCCTTTATTTGTTTTTAAGGGATTTTTTTCCTTAGCACCTTCTTACCTCAATTCACTACCTCAATTATTCTAGTTACTGTTCTAGAACTTTGTAATAAATATGATTTACAAAGAAACAGTGGTCTATGAATACAAATGGAATAATGATTAACTATACTAGATATGTGTGTAGATGGAGCCAAAAGAAATGAGGACCACAGCATGAGAGGTGTGGGATGACTCACCAGAGACAGTAATATATTGGATCACTGTTATACCACAATAAAGAATGCATAACACTCTGTTCCACGGGCAGCTTTGGGGCTCTCTGATCACTACTTGGTTCATCTTATACCGACCTACAAGCAGAAACTGAAATCAGCTAAACCTGTATTAAGGACCGTAAAAAGATGGACTAATGAAGCAGAGCAGGATTTACAAGCTTGTTTTGACCTCACTGATTGGAGCGTCTTTGAAGCTGCTGCCACCGATCTGGACGAGCTCACAGAGACTGTAACATCTTATATCAGTTTCTGTGAAGACATGTGCATTCCTACCAGGACTCATTTAACTTACAACAATGACAAACCATTGTTCACTGCAAAACTCAGACAGCTCCTTCAGGCCAAAGAAGATGCTCACAGGAAAGTGGACAATGTCTTGTATAAACAGGCTAAACACACACTAGAAAAGGAGATCAGAGTGGCAAAGAGAATTATTCTGAAAAAATAAAGATTAAAATCTCTTCCAGTGATTCAGCTCTGTGGTGTAAAAAGTCTACAAGAAATCACCAATTGACACGACACCCCCCCAGCACTGCGGAGATCAACAACTGGCAGATGATCTGGAACGAGTGCTGGTTTTTAAAACACCCCACACCCGCCCTGAACACCTCTCCACACAACCATTCACACCTCCAGCAACCCCCCTCTCCCCCACACCTGCAATTCAGATCAGCGAAGACAAGGTGCACCAGGTCTTCCGGAAAAAAGCACCAGGCCCAGATTGTGTTACACCAGTCTGTCTGAAATCCTGTGCTGACCAGCTGGCCCCCATCTTCACACAGATCTTCAACAGATCACTGGAGCTGTGCAAAGTCCCTTCATGCTTCAAACGCTCCACCATCATCCCCGTCCCAAAGAAACCCAAAATTACTGGACTTAATGACTACAGACCTGTGGCTCTAACGTTTGTGGTCATGAAGTCTTTTGAAAAACTTGTGCTGGCCCACCTGAAGTACATCACTGGACCTTGCTGGATCCTCTTCAGTTTGCCTACAGAGCAAACAGGTCTGTGGACGATGCAGTAAACATGGGACTGCATTATGTTCTGCAACATCTAGACAGACCAGAGACTTATGTGAGGATCCTGTTCGTGGACTTCAGCTCGGCCTTTAACACTATCATCCCAAACCTCCTCCTGCCCAAACTAACTCAGCTCTCCGTGCCCACCTCTGTCTGTCAGTGGATCAATAGCTTCCTGACAGACAGGCAGCAGCTCGTGAGGCTGGGAAAATACACATCCAGCAACCGAACGATCAGCACTGGTGCTCCTCAGGGATGTGTTCTCTCCTCACTGCTCTTCTCCCTCTACACCAACGACTGCACAGCTAAAGACCCCTCTGTCAAGCTCCTGGAGTTTGCAGACGACACCACACTCATCGGCCTCATTCAGGACAGTGATGAGTCTGTTTACAGGCAGGAGGTTAAAGAGCTGGCTGTCCTGGTGCAGTCTCAACAACCTGGAGCTCAACACGCTCAAAACTGTGGAGATTATTGTGGACTTCAGGAGGAACCCCCCCTGCACTCTCCCTATTCACCATCATGAACAGCACTGTGACTGCAATGGAGTCATTCAGATTCCTGGGCACCACAATCTCTCAGGACCTGAATTGGGACTCTCACATTGACTCCATTGTGAATAAGGCCCAGCAGAGGTTGTACTTCCTTCTCCAGCTGAGGAAGTTCAACCTGCCACAGGAGCTGCTGAACAGTTCTACTCCGCTATCACTGAATCCGTCCTCTGCACTTCAATAGCTGTCTGGTTCAGCTCAGCTACCAAATCTGATCTCAGAAGACTACAGAGGGTAGTCCGGACTGCTGAGCGAATCATTTGTACAACCCTCCCTTCTCTCCAAGAACTGTACTTATCCAGAGTGAGCAAAAGGGCTGGCAGAATCACTCTGGACCCCTCACATCCAGTACACTCCCTCCTTGAACTGTTGCCATCTGGTCGACGCTACAGAGCACTGAGCACCAGAATGACCAGTCACAGGAACAGTTTCTTCCCTCAGGCCATCCATCTCATGAACACTTGACAATAACTGTGGAACACACACTATTTATTCACTCATACACTTATTTATCTAACATTCATACTCAGTCTACACCTCAAATTTGCACTATACAGTACCTGTACATACAAAAACTGTTTATTGTAATATACCTGCACACACAATTGTCCATTTATATATTTTTATTCCTTATTTACTGTTTTACTATTTTTATTTTTATTTTTTATTTTCTGTTTTTTTTGTTCTGTCACTGTCATTATGTTACACTGTGGAAGCTTCTGTCACGAAAACGAATTCCTGCTTTATATGTATGTGTAAACATACCTGGCAATAAAGTTAATTCTGATTCTGATTCTGATTAACTAAATCTAATATTTCTTTATTTTAAGAGGTGCAGAGTTGTTTGAAGCCAAAGTGAAGAAACAGGTGGCAGCAAGATTAGAAATGGAGAAAAAATCTGTGGAGATACTGAAGAAACAGTATGGAGATCTTTTCTTCTTCTGCTTCTTCTTTTGTCATTGATTAATGCTAATGATTAATGTGCTTTAATAGTGTATATTAGTGTAAAGCTGGTTTCATTCTTTTCCCACAGAATGGATAAAATCAAGTCAAAACAGAAGAATGCTTCTTATCAACAGGTTACATCATCTACTGCTCATGCTGAATCCTCATATTGCCCAAAGCGAAACGGTAGTCCACTTTGAACATATATTTTCAAATGATTTAGTTTTTGAAATGCACATCAGTATGACCCATAAGTCGTCTTCTCACTGGTGCTTATTTAATTTGTTAGATAGCATAGCATAATAGCACAAAACATCAAAATAATATTTAATGAACATCAAAATGTGTGTGTGTGTGTTTTATGTTTGTCTGCCTGCATTTATATGTATGTCTGCTTGTATGTTCAGATGAGGACTGTGGCTATGATCTTTTTGAAACTGACAGTGCGGAGGAGGAAGAGGAGGTGAAGGACAAGATAGATGACAAAATGTTTCCTAAGAAGAAAACTGCTTTTCAGGTATACACTTACAAAGTACTATTCACATAAGATACAATCATATTTGCATTCTTCTCAGCACTCTTCTCTGTTGCTGTCTTAACCCTTTAGGCGCCAGGGTTTTTTGGAAAAATGCTCGATTTTGACATCAAGATTTCAAAAGCTTGTGGCTTGAAAGGGCTTAAAGATAGAGATCTAATGTAAATTAGAAAAATGTTGGGCATGAACGAAAGTTTATGTGGGGTGTAAATATAATCATCTAATTAGCATATTATGACGTCATCAGGGGGCGGCCCTCTTGAATGTCATAATATTCAGGAAATAATAGATATTGAATTGATGTTTGAACTTATTTGCATGTTTGTTTGTTTTTTGTCTTTTTATCCTTATTCCAAATGATCATAAAAGAGGAAACCAACAATAAAACAGTAGAAAGTACTAATTTATTACTATATTACTATACTTTATAGTAGTAAAACGCATGTGAACAGTTGCCTATTTTTTGATCAGTTCATCAGTAATATTCAGGAAATAATATATATTGAATGGTTGTTTGAACTTATTTGCATGTCTTTTTTTTCTTTTTATCCTCATTACGAATGATCAGAAAAGAGGAAACCAACATTAAAACAGGAGAAAGTACTAAATTATAACTATACTATATTTTAGTAAAACGCATGTGAACAGTAGTCTACTTTTTGATCAGTTCATCAGTAATAATCAGGAAATAATAGATATTGCCCTGCCACCCCCATCCCCGTTGGGCAAAGGGTCGAAATGATCGCTTGTTTGTGCTTTGTGAACACTCGCGCCTTGCACGGCGGTACCATTGCTCTGCAAAGATGTACCGGGAGAAGCGCGATTATTAGATGACCGATCGTCATTTCTAAAAGGCAAATATTCCCCTTCAGAGTCAGAATAGGCGAACCACATTTGCAAAACATCCTCACGGTACAACTTTTTATTAGCCATTTGGCGATTTTCTCTAACAAATCTCACAGCTTACCCACACGCTATAAACTGAACTGCTTCCGCACGAAAGCTCACTTGCTCTGCTATTTCCTCAAACACATTGAATAAGAACGTGACGTAATTTTGGTCTAGAAACGAAGTACTACATGTCTGCCATCTAGAGATAGGGAATACAAATGAGATATTACACCATATTAGGAACTACAGTCTATTTGATTAAGTATGACGTCTTGTCGCAATTTTGCGACTTTGGCGGTAAGAGGGTTAAATGTCGCATCCACATCATCCCTCTTCTATAGTAACACACTTTCTTGTACGATAAATAAAGTAATATTTATAACGTTACTCAAATCGTCTTATTATTGTATACTCAAATCATCTTGGTTACTATCGTGTCAATGTAGTGATATTAGGGGTCGCATTTGAGAACCCTAAACACCTGTGAGAAAAGGCCAATGATAATTGGTGAGTGGCATTTGCATGCCACTCCCAGGTATATGGGTATACAAGGAGGTCGCATGCTCAACTCATTCAGGTTTGTGCAGAGGAGCAAAGACAGTGTTTCAGTGGGTAGTTCAGTGCTGTTGCAAGAGGAACACGTCTTGTTTCCTCCATCAGGGAATTGACGAAATAGGAAATTCAAGACGTTCCCTATTTGTCACTCAGCCAACGTTGTGTTGATGTAGTGATGCTAGGGGTCCCTATACTAAATGCCACAACTATATGAACTGTGTTACAAGTTTTTTTGGTGCAGATGCTGGCAGGCTTCTGTGTGCCTAATAACAAATGCACTCAGGCCACATCGTAACCTTTTCAATGCTCCAAGTAAGTTGACATAGTTCCCAGTGTCATGAAGGGGTGGTAAGGATTGTACTTGCACTGGGAATAGGTTGCTTCAGCTGTTTCTTGACCTTTTCTGTTTTTTATTTGTTAATTTTTTTTAATAAAAGATGAAAAACTTACAGCTGTGCAGACACAGAGTTTGTGCTTTCATATGCAGAAAAAAAGAGAGATCATATCCTGCCCGAAGGGAGATTAGCATGTGGAGAATATATCACATGAACTCCAGACTCTATCCGGGAAGAGGTCTCTGTGCTGGGTCCTGCCTGAGAAGGAATGCTAAAGCCACAGAGACTAGAGGTAGATCGAGGCTCTGTCCTTGGGAAGACACAGGATTTACAGAGAGGGAAACCGAATAGTGGAAATGCACCATATGGGATTACCCTCAGGGAATCAGCATATATGGAGCACTTATCCCAAGTACACTAGCTCACCTGAAAAGGGGCATACCCTGAGTAATGAGCTACCTATAAGTTCTGGAGAGTAAGTGAGAGTTCGCCGGACATGGAGAACTCACATGGACAATAAAACTAAAATTATCACCTCCATGCAAGTGATACTGAAGTTTTGCCTGTACGTGCCTAATAACAATCGGGACAAAACTGGCTCAAGCTGGAGATTTGTAAAGTCTTGTGAAGGTATTGGGTGTTGCCTGCACTGGACACAGCAATGTGAGACAATATGAGAGTAAGCCTGACTGAACTCAAGGCACGTTCCATTAATAAAACTCCAATAACAGAGAATGATTGCAGGTCTCCAAACCTCTTGATGAAAGTAAGTGCGGTCAGGAGGGCCATCTTCAAATGAGAGGGTGCTAAGCTCAACTGACTTGAAGAGCTCAAACAGAGCACACTGTAGGCCCACAGAGAGGTCCCAAGAGGGAATAAGGCATGGCCTTGGATAATTTAACCTACTAGCGCCTTTAAGGAGCCTGTGATGTGCCACTATAGCAGCCACATATATTTTCAAGTTGGAGGGGTGTAACTACCTCTCCAACCTTTCCTGCAGTTAAGAACTGCTCTGACCCAACAGCGCATCTCTATGGGTCCTTACTTTGGGGACACGACCAAGAGCATAGCCTTGGTCGATAAAGTACCACCGGTGGCAGTGAGGAATTGCTGGGGGCAGTTGTGGCCTAATGGATAGAGAGTTGGACTTGCAACCCGAGGGTTGTGGGTTTGAGTCTCAGGTCTGTCAGGAATTGTTGGTAGGGGAGTGAATGACCAGCACTCTCTTCAACCCTCAATACCACGACTGAGGTGAGAAACTTGAGCAAGGCACCAAACCCCCAACTGCTCCCAGCAATGCAGCAATATGGCTTCCCACTGCTCCGGGTGTGTGTTCACGTTTTGTGTGTGTTCACTGCTGTGTGTGTGCTTTTTGGATGGGATAAATGCAGAGCACTAATATGGATCACCATACTTGGCCACACGTCACTTCAATTCACGTCACTTTCACTAAATACCCACGACTGAGGTGCCCTTGAGCAAGGCATCGAACCCCCAATTGCGCCCTTGGTGCCGCAGCAAATATGCCTGCCCACTGCTTCAGGTGTGTGTTAACTACTCACTGTATGAGGATACTTGGATGGGTTAAATGCAGAGCACAAATTCTGAGTATGTCACATCAATCTACGTTTCACTTTTCACTTTTTTTTAAATCAGACGTACATGTGCTTTGCCGATTCAAGTCCAAATCAGCTTGTCCATCTGTAGATAGAGACTCCACTCAATGCATAGCATCACCTGTTGCGCAATTGAGTTGTGAATGCAACAATAACAGATCCCACCTATGACTGATACAGTACATAGAGGAAGTGAGTCTTTAAGGTGAGTTGGGACTTTGGTCAAGAGCTAAAAGAGTATGCGCGGCCACATAGCATCACCACCCCTTGTTGTATTGCAATTTCTCTTATGCCAAAAGTGTACGACGAACTGAGGCGAATAGAAAACTTAGGAACCAATGAGAGTCTTACAGAGCCAATGGAATGGTTGCCCCTATGGTACCAGTGATAAAAACATCAGGGAAAATAAGAATCTGTTTAGACCTTAAAAGTTTAAATGAGAGCGTACAAAAAGAAAAGTTCACTCTCCTTCAATTGAATGACATTCTAAACAGGTTAGCTGGAAGCACTGTTTTCTCAAGCCTGGATGTAGCGAGTGGGTTCTGACATATCCCTCTGCATGAGAAGAGTGCCAGACTCACAACATTCATTACGCTGCTAGGGAGATTTTGCTTCAAGAAGCCACCTTTCAGCATTACATCAGCACCTGAGATTTTCCAGAGGAAAAGGAAGGCACCGTTGTATATATGATGAGATCCTAGTGTACAGGTTTACTATGGAGGAACATGACTGGAGACTTAGGTCATGGACACCCACCATCTGAAAATCAGGCCTAAAGCTTAACCAACAAATGTGCAAATTTGTGAGAGAATGAGTGAGCTCAATTTCTCGGGACATAGAATCAGCAGTGAAGGTATTTCTCCACACCCAGACAGAGTCAAAGCAATTACAGCGAAATCAAACATACCTGAGAATGCTGCTTGGTATGGTCAATTTTGTGGGTAGATACGCAATCTTTTAAGTGTGCTGCACCTTCTTAATGACTTACTGAAAGCTGATGTACATTGGCTATGGGGGCTAGAGCAGGATAAGGGTTTTAAAAAGGTAAAAGCCTTGATTTCTTTCCCACCAGTGCTGCATTTCTTTAAACCCAAATGATCAGCGCAGGTGAGTGCTGATGCAAGCAGTCATGGTTTAGGAGAGGTCCTACTGCAAGATTATGAGGGAGTCCAATACTTTATGAGTGAGGACAATTTCATGCCTGGCAAAAACGTAGTGGTTGCCGATGCTCTGTCAAGTCATCCAAAGCCAGGTACAGATGAAATGGGTCTGGAGGCTGATATCTGTGCACAAATATGTGCTGTGGAGGATACTGAAAGGAATCCACGAGTCAAAGTGGAAATTGCTATGGACCATACTCTCCAACTGGTCAGGGGCAACATAGAAGAAGGGCAGTCAACCTATGTCATGGTCAACATAGAAGAAGGGTAGTCAACCTACGTCAAAGGTGTAGCCAAGCCAGCTAGAGAGACGTTCCCTTTCAAGGGAACTTCGAATTGTGTCCTCTAGGGGTTGCTATGGGGAATGCTTCGTCGTGACCCGTGTCTGAAGCCTACTTTGAAAAAACACCAACTTGTTTGGCCGGTGACAGCCATGACTTCACTACCGGTGCGACTACAGTATAATTCGGTGCCGGGAGCTACACATCATTCGCTTCTTCGTCTTCATGGACTGTTCTGTTTGAAGCGTGCATTTTCAAGGAAAAAGTAAGAGCTATCTATTTTATTATGGCGAGCACTAGTAGAGCATTCAGAAGGTGTGTGGATCCGTGTCATCGCTATTTGACACCCGTTGACACACACGATCTATGTGTTGTTTGATTGGGCGAGGAGCACGCACGCGATGTCCTCGAGGGGGCGATCTGCGTGCACTGCGAGTTTTTTCCAATGAAAAAGCTCGGTTCTCGTTTGTCTCTCTTTTCAAGTAAAGAGGGGCAGCCATCTGCTTCTCGCGGTTCAGGACCCGCTGCTGCTGAGGCACGGAGGAGAGTGAGCTCGTGGGGGTCTCAGGTGGACCTAGCCGATGAGGCTGAGGGGGGGGTTCCCCTCTTCCGCGCATCGATGTGGGGGGCGAGAGACAGCCACTGGAGGTTGATGTTCTCTCTTTAACATCATCTGAACCAGGGGCCAGTGCTCTTCTGGGTCCAGCCCAGGAAGAGCAGGAAATTGATGAAGAGAGCGAAGAAGCTGAGGCTAAGCCTTCTCAATCCTCCTGCCCTGCATATGACAAGCTCTTAGAGGTTATGGATCGCGCCACAGCAAGACTTGACTTGCCATGGAAGCGGACTAAGGAAGTGGCGTCGCGAGGTCATCTCGACGAACGTTATCTTTCTGGCCAAAACCCTCCAGCTCAGGTGAGCCTTCCATTTCTTCCTGATCTCCATACAGAGATCGAGAAGAAAGGAAGAAAGCCGTTTTCTCACCATCCTCTTTTCTCAGACCCTTATGGCGAATATCGAGGCGGTGCGCGAAACGGCTATGAGAGATGCCCCCTGTAGAAGAGACCTAGCTAGCTAATCTCTCTATGGGAGAGACATCATCTCTCAAGACTCCCTCCTTGCCATCCATGCCTCTTCAAGCTACATCTAAACTGAATGGCAAGGCATACGCAGCAGCAGGTCAGGCTGCAGCCTCGTTGCATACCATGGCGGTTCTTCTGGCTTATCAGGCTTATCTGCTGAAAGACCTGGATAAAGGTGAGGTCCTTTCTTCTGATGAGATGGCTGAGTTACGCCGCACCCCGGATCTTGCTCTTCGTGCTACTAAGCATGCTGCCTCTGCCATGGGCAGATCTATAGCGGCGATGGTAGTAACGGAGAGGCAGCTGTGGGTAAACCTGGCAGACATCGAGAGGAAAGAAAGGGGTTTCTTCTCGATGCCCCGGTTTCGCCCTCTGAATTTTTTGGTACCTCCGTTGAGACGGTGTTCGAGAAGTTCAGGGAGGCAAAGGCATGCTCAGCGGCCTTCAAACCTTCATTCCACGAAGGTCCAGGTCTGAGCCCGAACAACCCGGGGGTCCTGGCCCGTCTCGATTTGAGGATCAGAGACGAGCACAGAAGGCTAGTGTCGCGACTCGCGCTCCTCCTCCGCCTGCGGGTAGGGGTAATAGGAATCGCGGGTCAAAGGGAGGTAGACAAGATCTAAAGGATGTGATCCAGACAAGGCGTCAGCGCTTTCGGCCGGATCAGAGTAATACTTAGGTATCCACTCTTTCTCTCAGGGGGTGTACCATCTAACCCTTTTCTTCCCCTTCCTATTCCCCCTGTAACCCACCATATCTCCTTCATAACAGTCTCCTTCTGGACCTATGATGTTTTTGGTTGGTTCTGTGGTTAATCATAGTAACCACCTTACTGAAGGTCCGGTCTAGAGGCTTTTCCGGACAGAGCTCCAACGCGGGAGCCGTGGTGGGTGAGTACGATCCATGTCTAAATATATGTATATAAATATATGTATGTGCTATGAAACTGGTGGTTGTGTGTACCCTTCTGCTAGTTTCTTTGCAGTGTTTCCCGTGCTGGGTTCGGAAACCGGGTGCTCGACTTGCAGTGTTATTTCACTCGTCGATATATGTCCAGACGGTAAGTAACCGGTTTTCGGCTTCTTACTTCCTGGATCATGCGGCCGTAACACAGGCTTCTGCGGGAGTTTTGTGTTTATCAGGCCCCCGGTGTCACTGCAAAAAAATTCCTGGACGTCCGGGCTGGGGTTTACGCTTTCATGCTACCCTGACTGGTCTACCGTATCCGGGTCGCCCTGAGGGGTTTTTCCCGATCACCAGGATATCCCCTTGAGGCATCACCCCCCTCACCATTGAGGGTTATTGTGAGTATGATGTTTCTTCGAGCGTTAATCCTCTCTGAGGAGTTAGATTCCTCGCTCCATGGGCTGTCCTCGTGGTAGTATTGAGACAATGCTCCCCTTTTATCAAAGGGTTACCTGGAATGAGAGTTTGGCTAGACGGTAGTATGCTTACCCCTCTGATTTTTCATTCATGCTGCAGGTCGAGCCCCCGCTCGTTGAGAGCTGAGTTTGTGCTCCCTCAGCCAAGGTAAACTACTGCTAGCGTTCCTGCATTGGAACATGCTGTAGGCCGAGCCCCCTTCTCGACTGGGAACTAGGTGTGTTGCCCCCACAGCTAGGTAAACTATTGCTAGCTGTTCCAGTTTTGAACATGCTGCAGGTCGAGCCCCGTCGCGGTTTGAGAACTGAGTGTGTTGCTCCCTCAGTTGAATAACTGCTAGCTGTTCCACCATGGGAACATGCTGTAGGTTGAGCTCCCTCTCCATTGAGAGCTGGATGTTCTCCCCCAGCTACAGATTTACTGCTAGCCACTCCCGCATTATAGCCGTAGATATAGCGTCTGGGGTTACGCTATTTTTATCTATAGGCTGCCTTTTCAGGTGCCACGGAACCCCTAGAACTTATTCAAGTGGTAAGTGTGCACGTTATCCTTTGCCCCTTTTCTAAAATCCACATAGTGGGTAAGTGTGCACGTTAAGTTTTGTGCACTTTTCTGAAAGCCACATAAGTGGTAGGTGTGCACGTTATGTTTTGCCCACTTTTCTAAAAATCCTGTATGGTAAGAGCTACGCGCAAGACTTCGTGCTCTTTTTGAGTGGTTTAAAACCCCGGTTCTGCCTTGGGCACCACTCCTCCTATGTATCCTCTAGATACCTACTTAACAGGGTGCTGCTACTAAGGGTCTGTTGAGACAGTACCTTCAGCACATACAAAGAGAAACGCGCGTTAGCCCCCGTGTGACAGGCCAAGACTAGTATGATCCTAGGCTCTTGGTCGTATTCCCTTAAAATAATCTATTTCTGATTCCAAGCCTTGAGCTCTACCCGGGCCGGCGTCTGGCCCTAACTGGTAAGTTTGGGTATGTAGCCTAGGCCTTTGGCCGAAGGGGATAATGTCACTAACAGCTGCCAAGGCGTCCTATAGGGGCAACTCCCATGGCTTGGTAGAGTTGGTATTTAGTGCTCGCCATGGTTCTGGCTTGCATTCCCCTCAGCATGGTGGCGTGGGTATAACCGTTCCCCATAGCGACCCCTAGAGGACGCGGTTGCAAGTTCCCCTGAAAGGGAACGTCTCAGGTTACTTATTTAACCATGGTTCCCTGAGTAGGGAACGAAACACTGCGTCCTCTAGGTTTCTTGCCATGCTGGGGACGCAAGCTTCAGACAAAGAAGTGAATAATGTGTGCTCCCGGCACTTATTTATACTATAGTCACACCGGTAGTGACGTCATGGCTGTCGCCGGCCACCGAGTTGGTGTTTTATCAATGTATGCTTCAGACACGGGTCACAACAAGGCTTTCCCCATAGCGACCCCTAGAGGACGCAGTGTCTCGTTTCCCTACTCAGGGAACCATGGTTAAATAAGTAACCTGAGACATTCTTCCAAAAGAGCTTCCTGAGTCACCGTAATCAAACTGTTGTTTCTTCAATTTTGAGAGCGGAAATCCTCAAAAGAATCCACCATGGGCACATGGCCTAAGAGCAGAGAGAGATACAGGGACACAGTGTGGTGACACACTACACCCTTGCCTGAACTTCCGTGGCAGAAACATGCAGCTGAATCAAAAACAATTCTCAGACAGGAAAATCTGGCACTGGCTGTACTTTCCTACAGGGACACACTTACTGAACCTACTAGAGAGTCCTGCCAAATCTCAAATTCTCATCTGACATAAGCTCAGGACTACTGTCCAAACAAACAAAATCTGAAACCTAGATGGCTGAACATTATCCAGGTTAAACGTCAAGAATATTTGCCCAAAATGACAATTTGCTGTTAATTTACCATCAGGCCATCCAAGATGGTGGAAACTGCTCTTTGGTGATTCGGTGTACCAGCACGGGCTGTGGCTGAACAGACAACACAAAATGAATACCCGTGGTTCCTGATGATATATTGAGGTCTTATGAAGAGAAATGATCGGTCTGTGCAAGAAAATGAACATTATTTACAACATTATTACCTTTAACCCACAGCCTAGGCAAACGACTCATGGGACTCACTGTTCACGACTGTCTGGAGTGCAAACTTCCTGTGGCGTATAATGACGTATACTCACACACAAGCTGATGAAGCTATTTTTTTACACTGAATGGTATGTGTAAATACAAATATGTAACAGGACATTGGTAACAACACTTTTTTTTGGTAATGAAAGTTACACCTGGGTAACAGGGCTACAGTTGCACAAATTCGAACATCTGTGTTGTGTTGTTCTGTTGTAAATAAATCTTAACCCTGATTCCTAATTGCATCTACTTCCGGAAGGCCAAATTAAGTGCTTTTGCACTGAAATACACAGCGTCTCCCTGAAATGGCTGCATCAACACTAACTGCGGTTACTGAAACCACGCTTCTTTTGCGTGTACATTTGGGCGTCATTATGCAAATATTTCCAGTGAGGTAGATATGTGGGGGCGTGTTAGATTGAGCCGTTTTAGGTAGGCGTGGTTGGCGTGGTTTAACTTTTATAAAGAATATCTCTCTTTGGATTTGAGACTTTAGTCTTTTGCAACTTTACAGATCTTCTTTATGCCCCAACAGCCTGTAACACTCCAAAGAGACAGGACATCGCATCATATTACTCCTTTAATATTCTCTGAACCTCACAGAAACTATTGGAATGCTTCAGAACAGTTGAAATAGAGTGCACAAAAACTGTATTGAGTGCTTTATACTTTTTTTGTGACTTTCGTGGGAGGGCGTTCCCAATAACCAGAGTAGTATACGCAGAATATCGGATTTGGATTGGTGTCGTCTGACCGATACCCGACCCTGCAGAAAATGGCAGTATCGGAGCGATACCAATCATGAATATCGGATTGGCGCACCCCTAGTATTCATTATATCATCCAGCCCTACATCAGCCTACTCACATGTCTACTTTGAAGGTCACAGCCTATGGCCACCATGAGCATAACCAAAGGGAAGAGGGAAAGAGAACAGGTGTGCCGACTGAGTCACCTCTCTCTGAAAGAAAAAGGAAGGAGAAACAACAGGAGAAAGAGAGAGATGACAACAAAAAGGAAAAAAGAAAAAAAACAGTAATAGCAAGTGAAAAAGGAAGCTGATGGGGAAGCACAGTGAGAGAGAGAAAGAGAGCGAGTTAAAAGATAGAGCGAGAAGGAAATTTCACCATAGAGAAAGCCTCTAGGGGCAGGATCAATGGTGGCAGGAGCTGTAATGAGGTTGGAGGGAGGCCAGATTTCAAGATTATTGCTTGTGTCAGCCAACAGACAGAACAATGGGACTGGGGTCACACAATCCAGAGGGGTGCCCACTGGAGGAAGAGGGGCATAGAGGCCCTATTCTGGACTTGGCACTCTCTGATATGGCCTGAAAGCCGTGTGTGTGTGTGTGTGTGTTGTAGGACTGGCCGAATGCAGTGGGAACGAAAGGTGGCAAAAGGGAGACAAAATGTGTGTCATTCTTCCTTTGGCATACAGAGACATTTCCCACCAAAAATAAGATATCATGTTGAGAGCATCACTTCCTGACAGCAATGCCTTATTTTGACATTCTGTCATAATTGATTTCAAAACTCTTATGAAGTCCTGTATTTAGATATGGGCACACGTTTGCCACATGACAACATTACTGAAAACTGTCATTTGCATTTCATTCTCAGATGAATATACAAAAAGTGAATATCATGTTCTGAAAGACAAAGTTCACCGAAAAATTACAATTCACTATCATTTACTCACATTCATGTTGTTTCAAAGCATTGATTTTCTGTCTTCCGTGGAATACATAAGGTTAGTGTAAATGTTCGCACAGCTCTTTTCCACTGTGTGGAAACACAGAAAAGGTACAGGACATGATATTTTGAGCTCCAAAAATAGGGGGAAAAAATAATACTAATAAAAGTAGTCCATACAACTGCTGATAACTGTTAAATGACTTATTTAAATTACATACCATTTTGTCTAAATAAAAAAATAAATAAAACACTACCTAAAATCAATCATTTAACATGCTAAAAGTGACAGGCATCACAACGTTAATGTACAGTATAAAAATGAATCTTCATATTGTGATTTGCTAAAGACTACATTTCAGAGTGTTAGTAAATTACTCATGTTTTTAAAGATTTTAAGTGAGCAATTAAAATAAAAAAATTGGGTAGCCTAATGAGCACTGTACAAAATAATCTTTCAAAGTTTATTGGAGTACTGGAGCATGATTTTCAAGAAAATACTATATCAGTTTCTTTGTAGTTAATTGTGGGGTTTTTTTCAGGGTACACAATTACGCAAAATCGACTAATTACCTAATGCCGATAAATCTAAAACTAAATCATAATATCAGCCAATAACCAATAAGGTAACAATATTGCGCATTCAAAATCATTATTCAAGTCTAATGGACTACTTTTAGTTGTGTGATTTTTAAAGGCTTGACAGCACCATCCCCATTCACAGAACATCCAGAAACCCTCTTTTGTGTTCCAAGTCAGAAAAAACATGGTATAAACTGAGAGGATACTTCATTTTTAGTTTTATTTGAATGTTATTAGTTTTATATAGTTCATTAATAGTTTCAGAACTATTATGCATTTCAGAGAGTGTGCAGTAGTGAAAAAAAAATGTCTGCTATGACATGTTTTGATCTCATTCCTGTTCCTTCTCCCCAATTACACTGTACTATCCNTGCTAGTTTATGCAAACAAATGAAACCTTAATGGTAAAGTGTTACCAATTTATCATCCAAATTAGATTATTTCAGTGTCATATTTACACTTCTGCTGATCCTGAGCAATTTTTTTGATTATGTTGAGGTTTTTTGCATTAATCGTTGCGTTAATTGCATTAATCAATGAAAACATTTAATTTGTTCATGAGAAATGATTTCTTTCTTTAGAATAACATGCACTGATGAATTGTGCAAACAACAACAATAAACTTTAGTTTTTATAGCGCCTTTAAAAGTTGCATCTCAAAGCGCTTTAAAAAATAAACAAATGCATTGAAATACAAAAAGAAAAACGAAACAATTTAAAGAATAATATGAAATAAAAAGAATTACAATCACGTAAAAACGACTCAAAGTGAGTTTTAAGGGAAGATTGAGAAACAATGAAAGATAGCAAACGTTTTGATAACTTCCAAAAAAATAAAAGTGCATACAAATTTTCCAAGTGGAGAAAAATTAATTTTCAAGTTTTTTTTAAGAACATCTTCCAAAAAAAAATAAGTGCATACAAATTTTCCAAGTGGAGAAAAATTAATTTTCACATTTTTTTAAGAACATCTTTCAAAAAAAATAAGTGCATACAAATTTTCCAAGTGGAGAAAAATTTATTTTCAAATGTTTTTTTTTAAGAACATTTTTATTCCATGCTGGAAATCTGATGACAGAATCTTCATTTCTGTGTGTAATCTTGCTTCAGTCTTCATGTTGTGCTTGTTTGCATGTAGTTTTTAGCCGAGGAATGTAACATCACTCAACATCGCCAAATCTCACATTTCAGTTCACGCAACAAACAGGCCGTCTTTTCTTTTCTTCTCGTCGTTTGATCTTCATCACGTTTCGCTTCTTCCAGGACGACAGAAGCACTTTTCCACAGTCTGCTGGACCGGATCACCACTATGAGGAGTACAGGTATTAGGGCCACTTAATATAAAGTGGGACCGAAAACTTTATTTAACTATTCTAATAGTAAACTAATCGACACATACATGCCTTAACACCATTCGAGTTGCAGAAAGAAAATGAGGAAAGAATAACTTTTAAGAGTGTGAAAGTATGAAATCCCAAGTAGTACATGCCATTTCTTAGACCTGACCTGAAAGAATCATCACTTGTTAACTTAACCCTTGCAATGATTTATCAACAAGGCTATGAACATTTTTATATTAATGCACCAGTTCATCTAGAATCTGGAGGTATTACTTGTGTTTCTTGGGTTGCATCTTTGAATGGGGATTCCCTTCTGTTGCTTCCTTCTCTGAAAGGGGTTTCCTAATGATTATATGTTTATGTCATGACATCTTAAACTCTGCTGGTTGACCTACTCCTAAAGGGTTTCTGACCAATTAGACATTATTTTTAGTTTGGGGGAGTTACCTTTTTTCTTCCCTTCACATTTAACAACATGTTATGGTCTGAGTCACATGGTTCCCAGTTTTCCCGCTCTTACAGAATGTAACTTAGTGATGATTTTCATAATAGGAATATGATATGTTTTACGCAGGATCGATTCAATTTGGGAACATTTGGGAAATTAGTTCACACATTGACACACCAAATATCACTTACCTCTTATAAACTATTCAAAATCACTCATAATGCCATGAACAGAGTGTGATTAAAGCATAATAGTCAAACATGTGGGTTACATACACGATACAGAATTA
Organism: Sinocyclocheilus anophthalmus; assembly: GCA_018155175.1. Taxonomy (NCBI): domain Eukaryota; kingdom Metazoa; phylum Chordata; class Actinopteri; order Cypriniformes; family Cyprinidae; genus Sinocyclocheilus; species Sinocyclocheilus anophthalmus. Next base: position 26,044 of record JADLZN010006995.1, read on the forward strand.
TGCAAAGGAATAATATTTGAACCTCTGCATTTATGATTGGTCTTTGGGGTCAAAGGGCTGGTTAGCATGGTCCAGTTAATCCCGTAGGTAGATGAACCATCAATTGCAGAGTTACCAGCACCTACAAGTTGTTCTGCACAATTTGAACAACTACCAATGGGATTAATGACAACAAATAGCTTTTTCACTGCGTGGCTGCCACATCAGAAGATGGAAAATCCCCTAGGTCTGTGAAGTCTTATTACATAGCAGGTGCTTTAAACATATTAAATCAGCAAAATTACTTTTTTTTGTTTTGTTTTTTGTAATGAGTGGTGGATCTTGAATTCATAATGTCTCTGTCAGATGTGTTCAATTATCATTAATGATGTTGAAACATTTAATTGCAACTGCATGTATGCAATATATAGTCGTTAACTCACAGCAGCATACAGTATGTATTGTGAGCCAGTGTGGATGCAAATACAGCTACTGGGCATTTTCTTTTTCACCAACAGTTGGCCTATGAGGCTTGGGTGGCAGGCTACAAGGCAGCCCTGAGAGACCATGAACATCAAGAGCAAGAAGAGCAAATTAAAGTCAAAAGACAGTTGCACAGACAAGAGGGTACAGTTTCTGAACTATGTTTGCATGGAATATTTTGCTTGACTTGGGTTATTTTTAGTTCCTTTATATCTTTTAAGGTTTACTCTGTGAATTCACTATACTGTATAGTCTGATTATTTGATTGTATTCCATCCATTTCAGGAAATCTCTGGACTATTATTTGAGGCAGCACTTTCACTTTCCTCAAAATCTCTCTCTCTCTCTCTCTTATATTAAAATATATCGAAGAAAAAAAATCTCCTGATAGGGGGCCATAATAAAGAAACTTCCTATCTTTATCCTAAGTAGTATCTATTGATCTTGAGTTTTTTTTTTAATTATTATTATTACTTACAAATTTGTATTATAGAGGCAAATCCTAACTTGATATAACAATTATCTAAAACCTGTAACCCAAGTAGTAGAATACCATCATGGGTTCTTTTCCTAGGAATGCAAAAACTGAATAAATGTAAGACTGAATGCAATGTAAGACAGTTTGGGTAAAAGCATCTGTAAATATGAATTTAAACCTGGAATTGGCTTTAAATTCCTTTCCAGGGAGCTCTATTGATTGAAAGTTTTTCCTTTGCATCTTTGAAAAGTTTTGCGCACAGATGACAACACTCTTAAAGCAATCCCCATTCACACGGATCCTCTAAAATTACTAAAAATGCTGTATTATGCATGCCAGGCCAGTAGTTGGTGATGTCACTTTGTAAATAAACACCGTTCTTGCACATATACCTATAATCTTCATGCCATCACCATTTTCAAAAATTCACATTTTTGTAGTTTACACATGAACAATAATGTAATTGTTTCAAAAACTTGAACTTTGACACCCATTTGACCCATTGACATGCTGTATCGCGTGCCTTGTCAGTTTTGTGTGCTTGCTTGGTCCTTTGTTGTGTTAAACAGAAAAGAATGTCCTATTGAATTCAATTACAGAATATCAGACAGGTAAACATTTTTTGTATTTTGCCTATGTCCACTAATACACTACTTTCGTTTCCTACTGGTCTCTGGAATTGCCAGTCTGTGGTAAACAAGGGAAATTTCATTACATCTATTACTAGTCATTCAAGGCTCAACCTCATGGCCCTGACATAGACTTGAATCAAACCAGAGGACACTGTTACGCCTGCAGCCCTTTCCAATAATTTCTCTTTTTCACACAGCCCATCTGTCTGGAAGAGGTGGATGTACTGGTCTGCTTATCTCTAATGATTGGAAATGTATTTATTTGTTAGTTGTTTATCGACCCCCAGGTCTGTTAGGTAACTTCTTGTAGGAGTTAGATGTGTTGTTCTCAACCTTTCCTGAGGATGGTACTACCCTAGTATTGCTTGGAGACTTCCAAATCCACCTAGATAAACCTCAGGCTGCAAACTTCCACACTCTGCTTGCTGCTTTTGATCTCAAGCGAGTGTTAACTGTGGCTACTCCCAAATCAGGTAACCAATTGGACCTTATTTACACTGCCATGCTCCAATTCAATGATCATGTGGGGTTACTTAAAACTGCATTACCTCGGATCACTTCCTCTTAATTCTTAACCTCAAAACATGGTTCCTAAAACAACACATACTCCTCCACATGTCACCATTCGATGCAACCTATGCTCACTCTCGCTCTCTCGGCTATTTGGTATGGTTTAAATCATAACTTCCTTCCCTTAATCAGTTCTCATCACTTGATGCTAACAGTGCTACTGACACTCTGTGCTCCACTCTGATGTCTTGTTTAGACACAGTCAGTCCCCTCTCTTTCAGGCCAGCCCATACCACCCCTCCTGCTAATGTATCTATCTATCTATTGTCACTCCTCTCTTCCTTCTCTGCTAATTTCTCCACTGCTAAAAGGACATACTATCACAAAATTAACAATTGGTTAACTCTAATGGCTTGAAGGATGATGAGATGGAATAGGATCAAGCGGACAAGTTGTAGGATGATTAGAAAGGATGAGTTTGGAGACTTCTGCCTCTGAGAGTGGAGAGAAGGATGTGAGTGAGTGTATGTTTGCTGGTAAGATATGTTTGACAGTTAGTGGTGTGGAGATTTGTGCACTGTAATTTTATGAGCATGCGCTATTTAAAACATTTTCCTCCTTTCTTTGTCATCCTCATCCCCCACCTTTATCAACTCTAACAGCTAACGACTTTGCCACATTCTCCATTAATAAAATTACAAACCTCAGTGCACAATTCTCCACACCACAATCTGTCAAGCACATCTTCTTGTTCACATCCTT